>CM056378.1:74646286-74860163 GCA_029718625.1 Synaphobranchus kaupii
CCTCCCTGACTGCCTGTCTGTCTGTCTCTGTCGATTTGTCAGATGCATACTGACTTTAATGAAGCGACAATACATTGCATAATATTTCAAAAAGCAAATAATTTGTTACAATTGCAAGAAGAAAAGCACAGAAACACTGAAAGGTCTGTCTGTCTGTCTGTCTGTCTGTCTGTCTGTCTGTCTGTCTCTCTCTCTCTCTCTCTCTCTCTCTCTCTCTCTCTCTCTCTCTCTCTCTCTCTCTCTCTCCCTCCCTCCCTCTCTCTCCCTCTCTCCCTCTCTCTCGACTCTGCATTCATGTTGCCTCTGCACACCTCCTTGTGCTCCGGGTCAACTGACTTGGAGGACGGCACTTCCTGGTGACACACAAGCGATTTGGAGCAGCATCAGCACCAAGCTCCTCCCCTCAGACACACCTGTCTCCAATGGCAACAACACAATCAATGATCCCTGACCCTGTTCCCATGTGGTCAGAAATTAGTGAAATCTGTGCACAGCCAGTGAAAGAAAGTTAAAGTTAGGGTAAAACATGGAATACCTGCTTTTTTAAAAACTTATTAATGACCTAAGGTGCTGTTTGTTCAGTGTGGGGCTGTCTGCAGTCTCAAAGCAGTTCTTTATAAGGGTGGGGAGTGCAGGTAAACCTGGGCAAACCCACCCAACACACCCACACACCCACACACACACACACAGTCCGTAAGTATTTGTGATGCAATTTTAGATGCTTTGGCTCCACAATATTGGATTTGTAACAGTGACTATGAGGAGAAAGTGCAGAATTTCAGCTTTAATTTGCGGTTTTTTACATCCATATCGGGTGAACCGTGTAGCAGTTGTAGCCCTATACAGTGCCTCCATTTTAGGGGATAAAAAGTAATTGGATAAATTAACATAAACTTAAATAAAGTAATCATATTGAATATTTGGTTGCATATACTTTGCATGCCATGACTTCCTGATGTCTGTGACTCAACAAAATCAAAAGCTCTTATTTTCAGGTATAGCGATACTATAACCTCTCTGCATTACAATGGATTTCTATGGAAATTTGGGGGGGGGCTACATTAAGCTGTAAAGTACGCTGGAACACAAGGGGCCCTATCTTACACCCGGCGCAAAGCGGCGCTAACCCAAACGCAAGTGTCTTTGCTATCTTACACCCGGCGCTAGGTTCATTATTAACGCCTAACGCTTACGTCCTTTAACTAGCATGTATTCTTGCGCCCATTACAAGTGAACTGGGCGTGTTGGTCTTAAGATGAGGAGTGGCCAGAATTCTTTTTGGCGTATTGCTATCTTGAGCCAGCAGAAAGCGCTTGCGCTAGAACCACCACAAACCTGGTCTAAAGTCATGTCGCAGTTGTTTACATGTTATTTTAACGGCGCATATAAGTGCGTCTACATAGGCGTGTGCACAACGCGCGTACCCTCCTGTCTGTTACACATAGGGGCGCGCACAAGCATGACTAAAATATCTAGATCACAGTGTGAAATATTATTATTGTGTAGGCTATATCAAAAATGCATAATAATAAAAGGTTCCATAGGTCCACATGCCTTTCCCTCGGCGAAGGGAAACGATGCCACATTACATTGCTCTCAGCCCACTCCATCAACATCTAGGCGATGTGCGATGGTACGGGACAATGGCTATCAATTAAAAAGGAGCTGATAACACCTGTAGTCAAGCCGGAAAGTCTGCACACCCCTTTCACCTTCTCCACGTTTTATTACGTTACAGACATATTCTACAATAGATTGAGTTCATTTTTGTCTCAAAATTCAACACAAAATAGCCCATAATGACAAAGTGAAAACAGGTTTTTAGACATTTGTGCTAATTTATTAAAAATCAAAATGTAAAATATCATATGTACACAAGTGTGCACACCCTTTGATATGACACCCAAAAGTGAGCTGAGGTGCATTTTGTTTCCACTGATACTGCTTGAGATGTTTCTACAACTTAATTGGAGTCCACCTGTGATAAATTCAGTTGATTGGACATTATTGGGGATTGCCAACACCTGCCTATATAAGGTCCCACAGTTGACAGTGCATGTCAGAGCAAACTCCAAGCCATGGGGTCAAAGGAATTATCTGCAGACCTCAGAAACAGGATAGTGTCAAGGCATAGATCTGGAGAAGGGTACTCTGCAGCTTTACAGGTCCCAAAGAGCACAGTGGCCACCATCATTCGTAAATGGAAGAAGTTTGGAACCACCAAGAATCTTCCTAGACCTGGCCGCCCGGGCAAACTGAGCAATCGGGGAAGACGGGCCTTGGCCAGGGAGGTGAGCAGGAACCCGAGGGTCACTCTGACAGAGCTCCAGCGTATCCTTGTGGAGATGGGAGAACCTTTCAGGAAGATCAACCATCCAGGCAGCACTCCACCAATCAGGCCTTTATGGTAGAGTGGCCAGACGGAAGCCCCTCCTTAGTAAAAGGCACATCACAGCCCGCTTGGAGTTTGCCAAAAGGTACCTAGAGGACTCTCAAACCATGAGAATCAAGATTTACTGGTCTGATGAAACCAAAATTGAACTTTTTGGCCTGAATACCAAGCGTCACGTCTGGAGGAAACCAGGCACCGCTCATCACCTGGCTAATACCATCCCTACAGTGAAGCATGGCGGTGGCAGCATCATGATGTGGGGATGTTTTTCAGCAGCGGGAACGGGGCGACTAGTCCTGATAGAGGGAAAGATGAATGCAGCTAAGTACACCGAGATCCTTGAAGAAAACCTGCTCCAGAGCGCTCTGGACCTCAGACTGGGGCGAAGGTTTACCTTCCAACATGACAACGACCCGAAGCACACAGCCAAGAGAACAAAGGAGTGGCTTCGGAGAAAGTCTGTGCATGTCCTTGAGTGGCCCAGCCAGAGCCCAGACCTGAATCCAATTGAACATCTGTGGAAAGAGCTGAAAATGGCTGTGTACCGACACTCCCCATCCAACCTGATGGAGCTTGCAAGGATATGCCAAGAGGAATGGGCAAAAATGTCCAGAAACAAGTGTGCCAAGCTCGTAGCTTCTTTCCCAAGACGCCTTGAAGCTGTAATCGCTGCCAAAGGTGCAGCAACCAAGTATTAGGCTAAGGGTGTGTACAGATATGTAACCTCTAAATAACCTATTTTTGTCAGTAAAATAAAATTGCATATTTTCTAAAAACCTGTTTTCACTTCATCATTATTGGCTATTGTGTGTAGATGTTTGAGGCAAAAAATGAACTCAATCTATTGTAGTATAAGTCTGTAACGTAATAAAACGTGGAGGTGAAAGGGGTGTGCAGACTTTCCGGCTTGACTGTATATCAAGCCTAATGTGCGAATTGTCATTTACACCTAATGCGTGAATTGTCATTCAATGGAAAACTCGCACACTGCAATAGACGGACTTTTGAGTTCTGAACATGCGCTTCAGACGTCATTACAATACAGCTCTGTTTATCTAGGAATACAGCCTGTAAGTAAATAGAATGGTTTGTGACTGAAAAAAGTTCAAAACCTTATCCAGTGAATATTGCTTTTATTGTTTTTCAAATAGCCTAGGCTACAGCGGATTCGCTGTGCATACATAAGGTTTTTTCGATAGCCTGTGGTTAAAAAACGGAGATAAATGTCATCATGTTAACTGAATTGTAATCTACTCTTCGTCCTTCATATTTTTTTAATTACAGTGACAAGGTTTCCATACCCTCAGCTTATTAAAACCCCGCTGATTTCACCTGTTATTCCATAACTGAACAAAAGATTTTAAAGAGAACTAAGCGGCTAATTAGGAAACAAAATTTGCAGCACGTTACAAAATTAATTTACAATTAATTTTAATGCCATTATCTGCATGTGCGCTTTACAGGAGCAGGTCTGTTTCCTCTGCTGTAAATCACACTTTTCACGGTCTTCCTGGGAAAGTGGATCGTTTTAAAGCATTACGCTACCAGTAAAATAGGTTGGTCGCATTTCCATAAGCAGGACATTATAAAATAAGGGAAAATATGCTGAACCTATAGGTTGCCAACCTGACAGATTTATTATATTTAGTGTCATCATTAAGGCAAAATAACGTTATTTATGTTATTAATCAAAATTAGAATGCAGGTAGCCTAATGAACTTCGGATGAAGCTTGAACATGAGTTCATTGCATAATCAAACAAAATTTGTTAAACAAGGAGGCTAATTTGGCGTTTTCTAAGGTGAGACGGAAGCAATTGGTCGCTTATTCTCAGCTGTTGCAGGTGCTTTTAACGAAATTTAACCGCACATATTTTGTAAACAGCACTGTCAGGAATTACCGGGAACTCATAATGGTTAGCCCGAATAATATTGATCATAGTCTACTATTGATCCATATAGCCTATTACTTGATCGCACTAAACACGCACGAGCATGTCTGTTTCGCCATCATAAGCAATCCGCCAAGGTGGAAAAGCAGGCTTTTGAAGGGAATGGGATATAACATTTTGAATGGTTTATTGCATGTCACGCCCAAGACACACCTATAATTAATGAAGAGACTAGGTTCAGCCCAGTTGCACCTTGCAAAAAACACGCTGTTAAAATAGCAAAAGTGGACTTGGACACACCCTAAATGGACTTAGCGTCATGTGCTTAGACCAAGCGCCAAGATAGCGAAGATAGGGCCCATGGTTGGATAAATGGCTGTAAATTTTCAAAAGTCTGGGGTATCAAATGAGCCTCAACCCATCACTCTGCTGCCAGATATGCAGTAGATATGGATGGATCACTTTAAGCAAGCCACTTTGCCACACAATGCACTGTAACACGTTCACCACACGAAGCGTCAGGAAGCTGCAAGACAGTGTAGCTCTCTCTTATGAAATGGAAACACAACCACAATGAACACATAATCCATCTCAGGAGCTCTGCTTTCAGACTGGCTATAAAAACATCAGGCAGTGATATTTTAAGGATGGTGAGTAATAAAAATCCCGGCCAAAGGTAAAATACAAGCATGTTGTTATGAGACCATTTTTGCCATATATATTTATCTCAGGGAGTCTTATCAAAATGACTGTCAAAATGTATTACACTTCAAATGTCTATCTGTGTGTGTGTGTGTGGGGGGGGGGGGGGGGAGTGGTTAGTATGCATGCGTGTGTGTGAGGGATGCAGTATTTGAGGGCACATATGTGTGCATGTACCTGTCTGTGTGTGTGTGAGAGTGTGTGGGCATGTGTGTGTGTGTGTGTGTGTGTGAGAGAGAGAGTGTGTGGGCATGTGTGTGTGTGTGTGTGTGTGTGTGAGAGAGAGAGTGTGTGGGCATGTGTGCATGTGCATTGTGTGAGTGTGGTGTATGTACATGTGTGTGTATGCCGGTGCCTGAAGAAGACTTTCCAGAGAAACGCCTCACCTTATCAATACTTCACCCACATACGGCTTTACTAAGCAAACACAAGTTTCCCAAGGTAAACAAAACACAGATTAAATCACAAATGCGCCAAAGCCCCTTTACAAGCCTTTATGTATCAAAAACATATGCAATATCGCATGCAAAAATGGGCTAGTGGAAAACATACATTACAAGTGAAATAATATTAAATAAATAAGTAAATAAATAAAAACTCCAGAAAGTGAACAATCCCTTTAAGGACAGTGGACATTCGCAGCTGACAGTCGTCTGACATCCCAGGTGAGGATGTCACCATGACGTTCACCTCTTACATTCTGCATACCTGAACACGCTGGGCTCTGGGTTCTACAGGTTGCATCAGTCCGGTACCTGCCTGACTGGGCTGCACTTTAGTGCTTTAGACCAAATTCAGTCCTAAAGGCTTTAGTCCTCACTGCTCTGACATTACCCACCTTATCGGCCCTTATCAGCTTTTATATTTGCGGTGCTTGATACATTTACCGTTTTCTGCTCTGGACGTCTGCTGCGATTACATAATCACACAATATAGCCCTGCGCTATAAATCATCCTTCCCTTCCTTGCTTAACTTTGGAATGATTGCGAATTACTTTGGGGGGGGGGGGGGGGGGGGTCTGGGTGGAATCCGATTTCTGCAAAACACTACTAAAACAACCCCACTACTGCTACTGCTGTACCGATGTCTTATGCTTGTTGAGGCTTTCTTATCCTTTCTACCTCTGTGTCCCCTACTTTTCCCACACGAGAACACTTCATGAGGAGCCATTTTCTTTAATGCAGGCTGATTCATACGTTAAAAACATGACTCATTTCACAGGCTTTATCATGAGAGAACTGTTTGGAGATAATGGAGCAAAGCTAATTAAAACAGCTGATGGGAGAGCTTGTAGGACAGACATCAGAGCTTTATAGAGGACAGCAGGAGGCGGCAGCATCTTGAATCAGGCAATGCATTAATGGAGGTAATATGGGTATTATGCAAAGAAGGAAAGTGACCCTCAGGCACCATCACTGTGGCTGGGCCCTGCCTCTATCGGTACTGCTGGTTGGACATCACAGAGGGTAAGCACTGTTTTGGTCTGTGAGATCACAGAGGGTGAGTACTGCCCATCTGTGAGCACCACCTCTGCCTGTGATGTCACTAAAGAAGCTCAAATTCCTGTGTTTGTATAGCAAGCCTTTTTATTATTTATCAGCATGACCGGAGTTACATTACGGATATCTGTAATTCCTTTATGACTAGTCAAAAGATATCTCTAATTACATTTTGATTAGTAAGATTGAAGTTACTTTTGGCATTAAGTTGTATGGAACCTTCAATTAAAGATATGGGTTTCAGTTTGTAATTTGGAATGAGATGACATCAATACCCTAAGACCATCGTACTTAGTTCCTTGCTTGTATTGGGAGATAATAAATGTGCAATTATACTCTCAAAAAGGACGTGTTGATATCCAACACAATTTGTACGTTACTACGTTTGTGCAAATTATGCAATTCATGTGTTACAAAGGAAAACTTTATAACACAGGCTGTGTTGAAAGTAACAGAAAATGAGTAGACCTCAACAAGACATAGAGGTGTGTTAAAAAATGACACATTGGGGTTGATTTACTAAGATCCCAAATAAGGGGTGTTATTTTGCGGGCACAACCAAAGTATTTGCACGTGTTATTTCACACTATGCGGGTGATCAACAAAGAGTAATTATGTAAATTACTCCAGGCGCAAACAGCCATATTTAAATGAGATTTTGCATGTTTGAAATGTTTCTACTGTAATAAAAGGATGAAGAATGGTAGCAATGTTGCTGTTTTTATGGTATTTTTTTAACGTAGGGTATAGGCTACTGTTACACTGAACGAGCTGGCAGTTACGAACTGTTTCACTGGATGTCGCTTAGTTTCTGCCGGGATTACAGACATTCGTCAGGACTGAAATGATCATAAGGATGCTTACTAGCACTAAGCCTACTCACAACGTAAGTGTCACATAAAATAACATTTCCATTTGATCATGGGTTTTATATTTTTTATAAAGTTTTGATTTGCTTGTTATTCACTGTTTGTTATAATAGACGTTTGTTATAATAGATTGCTTGTTTGATTCAAATACTAGTTACTCTTGTATACTGTAACACAATTTGCTTCATGATTAAAAAATATATATTCTTACTGTTCATGATGTACTAGATGTAGCCTATGTAGGCTATCCATAAATTCTCTTCTTGTGTATTTTGAGCGTGAGCTAGAATGGGCCAGTTAATTAGCCCCCATTGTTACGCAATCATTCAGAACATTAAGTTATGGATATTCCAAACACACCCATACATGTCTTGCTAGAATGGAAGCCATCATCTTATCAATTCCGTGTCTTTTAATACCTGCTTTCCATTTGTACTAAAATGCACCCGCAAATGCCTTTCCCAAACTTTGTTTTGTGCTTCGTAAATCACTTTCCATATGCTAAAGTAATCTATTTGCATGACCACCTCCCACTATTTCGCAAAATAACGTAGGGACGCCCAATTTTGCATATTCATTCAGGCTAGCCTGCAAAAATGAGAAAACAATGTACTTTCCATTTTAGCACACGCAATGCTCATTACACCTCGTTAGTTGATCACCTCAGATGATTTTTTTTCGGGTAGTAACAGTTTTACACGTTTTTCTACAAGCAAACCTTTAGTAAATCAACCCCTCATGTGTTGTTCTTAACACATCTGTTTTGAAAGTGATCAGTAGATTTCTTGAGTAACTGTCAATCGAATGGAGCTCTCGTTCACCAATTCCACAAAGATGATGAGCTCTTTCCACTTCAGTGCAATTTCTTACAATGTTTGAGAGAACAGTCACCGCCATTGCTTCAACTAATATTGATCACACCCGGTTTGCAAGACCAATATTCATTGTCAAGTTCACATCATGGGCAACAGATTTGACTAGTCAGAATTCTAACTCATATATCTGAAAATACAATTTCAACTAGTTAAAACAGAATTGGAGATATCTACAATTATCATTAAGCATGTGTAATGAGTCGAATCACAATATCTGTGATGTTATTATAGATACATTAAAAAAGGTATTTTGACAAGTTAAAGGAGCTATATGTAACATTGACACCGATGTTGAACTTAGCTTAGGCATTCGTAAATCGGCTGTCGGAGTGCCGGAGTGCATCTGGTTGTTCGTAATGGGCAGTGGGCGGAGTCAACTCGGAGAATAGTGAATCACACAGGCCAAAACAAATAGACGTTCCGACCCGGAATGGAAATTTCAAAAGAGAACATACTGGCTGTAGCATTGTTGTCGGAGAAGCCAGTATTTCGATTTAGCATGTTTCCTTAATCTAGGATGACATATCATGGTCATTTTATGATTTAGTACAGTAAATCTGTTACATATAGCTCCTTTAAAATGTATTTGATATGTTGAATTATTGTTCTTGCTAGTCAAATTATAATCGCAGATTTCTTGAATTATCATTCTGACTGGTCATATTGTAATTATGACTTGTCAAAATGCATTTGTACATAACTAAAATGTAATTATGGATAGTCATCAGAAACTATTATTTGTTAAAAGGGCTTGACATAGTATTTGTGCCGTTGTCAGGTCAAAAATCTTCTACTCATCAAAATTTGCCAGGGGTGCCTTTGGAATCTTTGGTGCCTGTTCAGCTTTGGTCTTCCGGTCGTATTTTGCTAAGCTAACATTATTCCCATTGTTTGCAGAACTAGCAGCAACCTTTGTCAGTTAACAAACTGCCATTGTTAGTCTACTCAATAGACAAACACATAAAATAGCTACCTAGCACAAAGGTCTTGCTTAATTTGTTGGTTAATTCAGTTACATGCTAGCCAGCTTAGCAGAAAATGCATATATTATGTTCGTAGCAAACTAGCTAGCTGTACATTTTAGCGATAGGGAACTAGCTAGATAAGTAGCTACCGGTATTGCTAGCTAGCTAGTTACCGATAGCTAAATCTGGCCAATTTCACAATACCGTTGTTATTTAATGTGCTAGCCAGCTTGCTACTCCAAACATGACATCATAACACTCAACAATACATTTTCACTGTGAAATGTTTTAATTTAATTCCTTTTAAGTTCAAAATGATACACCATTTGTGCCACTATAGTAATTGGAGGTAACCGAGGGGACAAAAACATGTTCCTTTAATCCACAGCACACGATCCAAGACCTAACCCTGTACCTCACACACTCATTATACTGTTTAAACAAAGGGTGTGTCCTGACACTCCAATAAAAGGCTCCCAGCCAGGCCGGGAAACCCACACCCAGGCCAGCTCACACAGAATGGCCTAAAAGACTGGATCTCTCACAGGATTTCAGGCGTCAGCTGAGAGCTGCCTATGAGGTACCCCTTTCATGGAGTCCAATCTAAAGACAACAAACACCACAGGCAGGAAATCAGAGCTGTCAGATCCTTAGCTCTGACATCAGCGTATGACTGAGATGACATTAGTGTGTGCTACAGTGTGACAATGGTGGGACCAAAGATATAGAACCATCGATGTAACATACGGCATAGTTTAGTGGCACAATTGATCGTTAGCAAATTTATGCTTGGCACTGCAGTCAACCAATACCTCCTTAGAAACGGTTGCTATGTAGGACTTCCTCCGACATCTAGCTCCGACAGACAGAACATTTTAGTTGAATAAGGGAAAAAACTTTAGCTGCAAGGAGCTTATTCTGGAGATGCTTAAAATGTGTTGTTGAGTAACTTTCAAAACAGACACACGCTATCCTGAATGTCTGTTATTTTTCTTCCATTCCCCAAGCCGTAGACAAACTTGGAAAAGTGTCTCTTGATAAAACTTTGTGGATGACCACACCTGCAGATCATGTCAATAGCACTACGTTACCATAAACAGATACAGTGAATAAAAAGTCTGCATGTCATGTCAAAGCGGCGTTACACTTGACGAAGATCCAGTTCAGATCGAAACGAGTATTGGTGTAACGCAGTTTTGTGTGCAGGTTTTTTTCTTCACTGGATTATTCTTCACTAAGTTGCACTTTTTGGATGTGCGTGCATATTCTCTCAATAGGCTACCGTAGACACACACATAAATTTGCTCGAAGGTAAGCTAACTTAGCTATATTTTGCCTATTAATAACATCAGATAACAAATCGAATCTAATAGCTTTTTATCCCAAATCAAAGTTTTTAATTTAATCCCAAATCAAAGTTTAGTTGTCAAATGCACAGCTAACATTAACAGTAGGCTACAGCAGATAGGCATTTGTTAGTCGGCAATGAAATGCTTAGCCTGCGAGCGAAGGGAAGACCTAAGAAAATAGTATAAGAAATAATAAAATAAGATGGATAAGAAATGACATATAAATACTGCGGCCAGAATAGTTAACGTTAGATATTGGACATGATTAGGTAGCTAGCTATGTTGTCTCCCACAACATAAGTTAGTGTAAATGGGGCATAGGCCTAACGTTACAGGTAAAAAGTTGTCAAACTAGCTCTAGAAACATAAGATAAGCGAGCGCATCTTGGGATACTTTTTAGCAAACCATGCCGTTGTATTGTTATTCCAATCGCTATTTGGTAGATAATGGCAGATAAACTTTTTCCAGTAACCAGCACTTTCTCGCCTACATGAGCAGCAGTTTTGATCCAGGATATTTGTGCCTTCAACTTCGATGCACAACGGGTGTGGTTTTTCATGTTTTATCTGCGAGTGATATGCTTTTGCAGACATAAGTGACCTAGTTAATTTAACGTTGTATATGTAACCCTCCACGGAAAACTGCAGACATTGCCATCAACTTTTCAAAGATATCTGACTTCAAAAAACCATATGTGATTTCTTAATAATTGAGTAATTCACTCAAGCAGATTCTGCCAGCTGACTCCATCTCCTTTTGTCATACATGGAAACAGTCGCTAAGGTGGGCGGGACTTGTGGATATTTTGCTAACGGTCAATTTTTGAGACCATACCCAGGTAAGATGGTGGCTAGTAACCATGGTTCTATATCTATGAGACAATCATCAGCTATCTGGCTTCTGAGACCCGATTATGACATCACAGTGGGTTAGAAAGTACATGACACTTTTGCCATAGGTTCCTATTATAGCTGGCTAGGAACTGTACCCTGGTAAGATGACTGCCAAATTGTTCCATTTCAGAATTCCAAATTACTATTACATTACATGATATGTCACATCTATATCTATGGATGGGACAGTGCGCAGAAATATGGCAGCACACTTATTTAAATGTGTAACTTGGAATGAAAGAAGCAACACTGTTCACGTCACAGACGTGGAACCCCACCTCTGAGGCTTCACAAGACAGTCAGCTGAAGTGTCAGTCTGTGACAAAGGTTGCGTTCTGCATCACTGGCGACATCATAGAGGGTGAATGACATCTCTGTCTGAGATATTGGCTATGTCTCAAACGGAAGGCAGCTGCCTTGATGCCATGCTGCCTTGCATCCTTCGAAGTGAGCTCCTTCTGAAGGTAGCTCAAAAGGCAACAAATCTGGGATGCACTTAAAGGCAGGAAGATGTCACATGAGATCACTGTTTTCTGTTGCTCATTAAGGCTGGTTCACACCAAAAAGACGAGACGGGACTTAAAACTGCAGTTTTATAACGTTTCGGCGTTGGTGTGAATGGTCTAGTTTTAGAACGTCTCCAGTAGTCTCAAGTCGTCTCCAAGATTTAACATGTCAAATCTTTTCTTAAAACTTAAAAGTATCGGTCTCTCTCAGCCAATCAGCGTCCAGTGCGTAATAATTGATGATTGACAGGTGTCAAACTTGGTAAACGCAGGCTACACGAAAGTGAAAGTGCACGCAGACGATACAAACTTACCATAACGCAGAAGTTGTTTCATCTGTTACGTTAACGTTATCTGATCAATAATATTATCGGTCTATTCGAGGAGAGGGAGACCAGTGCAGTATAATGTGTCATTACCGGGGTATTCAAATAAAGCAACAAAAAACAGAGCTATCATTGAGATAGCAGGAATACTGGGTACCACCGGTAAGCAGCTAATGGCTAACATTAACGTTACGACGTTAGACTATCTCTCGTCTTTGAAAGGTAGCTAGCTAGCTTCCAAAAAATGTAACATTACAATTTTGGCAATTGGCAATAAACTTAACTTACACACAGTTTGCAGTAACGTATAATATCGTAATTTGTTGTTACTATAGAAACGGTCTTAGAGCTCGTCTCGTTGTTTCGGTGTGAACAGTCTAGTTTTAACGAGATCATTATAAAACAAAAATTCTAAAACTGGGTTATTTTGTCTCGTCTCGTCTTTTTGGTCTGAACCGGCTTTTACTCTACGTTAGCTTGTTCTATTGGAAAGTAACGTAATGACTAGCAAGTTAGCTGGCTAGTTAATGAAAAGCTCACAGAGGTTTAAAAACATTACATACATTATTCCAGTGTAAACAATTAAGTAAATTTTTTAGATATAACTACAACAAATTATGGAGTTCACTGCATATTCACACTTTTAAGCTTCACTGCTTCAACTGCCTCTGCGTCGATTTCAGCCACCATTATTTTAACGGAAGTGAGAAGCCTGAGGTAATCGCTAAGACCTACGGGATATCCTACCCAGAGAAGGATACATGCAATGCTGCCTTCAGAATCGTCCTTCTAAGGAACCTTAGAAGGCATCATTTTATACTAACTTTTGAAAGGGCAGCATTTTTGCCGTTTGAGACACAGCCATCGTCAGAGAGAAAGAGCGCACCTCAGGAGTCACATGTGTAAAGGGTAATGTACAGAGGGCAACTCAATTGTTTTAAAATAAGCCCCGACAGCGCAATGCAAGAGGCTCTTAATCTCACTGATTGGGCTTTTTTTTGCTTAACAACCGACTCGCTCGCTGTATGCCTACATTATTCAGCTTATACCACAGCTACTTGCCGAAGAAATTAATTATTTGCCACAAAACCATTGCTGTGTTCGGAATGGCTCACTCATTCACTCCCTCCTTATACACTACTTAGGGAAATCTACATAGAGCACTAGATAGGGATTCACTAGTGAGAGGAGAAGAGTTCGGACAGTACCGTCTCTGCGCAGGTTACTTAGCAACGCGTTACGCTTGCGTGACAGTGGTCACTTGGTGAGAAAGCATGCAAAAAACGGTAAAAAAATTTTTTATTTTTATTTTATTTTGAACAAGGGTTTTGTTGTCTCGTTGTAGGTAGATAAGTAAGTTAGGTAACTGGGTAGCTAGCTAGCTAATTAAGTTGCATTTTCCATTAAACAGTCATATTTAACAGTAATAGTTAACACTTTGTAATATATTTAATCTACCGCGTTTATATTTCACTTATAAAGCTGACTAAATTGATTTAACATACAAGATGAAACTTGCATTTATATTTACATTTGTAGACCAGTGCAGGCTCAGCCGTCGCCATCTTGACAAAAAAATGTCTCCGGTGATGTAGTGTACATCGTTTGTACCCTACATTTTGTGGTGCATTGTGGGGGATATAGAGTGAACTATTTAGGGTGTCAAATTTGACATTTTGAATTTGGACACCCTACAAAACGGTCAATACCCTAAATAGTGCACAATATAGTGAATAGGGAGCAATTTCGAACACAGCCCATGTTTAAATTGATTTCATTTTACATATTTGCACATTCTGGCTTCTGCAACAAACATATGTCCAAACAAAGAACAGCTTTTAGTAGCCTAGCAACCACAAACTGAAAGTGAAAATGTTTTGAATTTTGCGTAGTTCAAACAGTACTTATAAAATTTAATTGGATAAATTTCCAGTAATTGTGTCATGTTAAAACGGGCATTTTTGGAACGTTGAAGGCCAGGTTTGGAGTGCCAGCTGTAGCATGATCAGATTTTTACATTTTCGTCTCTTTCTTTCCAAGCTTTTTTCTGCATGTCACCTAGATAGATAATGTTAACATCAGTTACTGACATGATACCATTCTGGCTGAACTACTTGGCTATATAGTGAGGAGAGATGGGAGAAACAGTGATGATTATATAGTAGTCTCTGTACAGAAATAATGACTGTTCGTTGTTCATGACTGCCATTCACAATCGAGTTACCAAGGAGGCCGTTGTATTACCATAATTACTTATTTTTCATTTGTTACAATTTATTAGTCAGTGTACTTGACAGACTATAACTCTTGAACTGTGATTTTCACTACTGTGAGAGCACAAAGACTGCAGTCTGACACCACTGCCAAGCACTGTGTGTGAGAGAATACAAGCGAGCGACAGTGCGGTCTAACATCTGAGAGAGTGCAAGAGAGATGACACCAATATGGTGTCACAGGATGACAGCGTGTGACAGAGGGACAGTGCAACAGAGATGACAATGGGATGTGTGTGTGTGTGTGTGTGTGTGTGTGTGTGTGTGTGTGTGTGTGTGTGTGTGTGTGTGTGTGTGTGTGTGTGTGTGTGTGTGTGTGTGTGTGTGTGTGTGTGTGCATGTACGTTGTGTGTGAGGCAGCACCGTACCTCGGCAGTGTGGACCCTCATCCCATCCATCAGTGCAGTCAGAGACTCCGTTGCACAGCTTGCTCATGTGAATGCAGACCTCGGTCCCCAGACACTGGTACTCATTAGCAGCACAGCTGGATACACGGCTGTGTGGACCTGCAACAGCAGCACACACAATTTAACACTCACTCAAAAATGTACACACACACACTCTCTCACACTCTCTCACACTCTCTCACACTCTCTCACACACTCTCTCACACTCTCTCACACTCTCTCACACTCTCTCACACTCTCTCACACTCTCTCACACTCTCTCACACTCTCTCACACTCTCTCACACTCTCTCACACACACGCTCATACGCACACATAATTGTCCTCTGACTGGTCCCTGAATGAGGAGCAGGCTTTTGGCTGGAGCAGGTCTGTGAGTGGCAAGGCATGTGGGTGGCATAGGGGCGCATGTGCCAGCTCTCTGACAGAAACGGGAGAGGAACGGCAGTGCTCACACAACCCTCTCACTGAACAACCCATCCTGGTCTCCTCAAGAAGCTCTTACGAAATATTTAGTCTGAGACTGAAAAGAGATGGACTCACTCTCTCACTCTCTCACTCTCTCACTCTCTCACTCTCTCACTCTCTCACTCTCTCACTCTCTCACACTCTCACACTCTCACACTCTCACACTCTCACACTCTCACACTCTCACTCTCTCACTCTCTCTCTCAGCCCACACAGCAAAGCAAACTGTTAGTCTTGGCCGGCATTTTTTTTTCCCCCCTCCTCTCGCTCTTTCCCTTTCTCTCACTCGCTCTTTCTCTCCATTTAAAACATCTGCTGACCCATTTTAGAAAAATACAAGGGTACGAGGCGGTAGGGGGGAGGTGGGGGTGAAGAAAAAAAAGAAAGAAAAGTTCACCTCACAGGAAATGCAGTGAGCTCCACAGAGCTCTCTATTCTGGAGCTGACTGAGAGGGCATTAACAATGCCAGTACAACAAGGCCTAAAGGGGAGCCCCGCTGGGGAGCCTCGAAACCCAATCTTCAGCCAGGCGTCGGACCTCTTCCAAAAGAGGTTCGTTACTCTCTGGGCTGGGAGGGGTTTGTTCGCCCGTTTCATTTTGAGCGACTCCACATTTCAGGCTATGAAAAAAACAAAAACTGCTGGGACATGACTGACGTAAAAGTCCTTTGTGCGCCCTTTTCCTTTTTTTCATCAAAAGAAAGACCGTAATTAAATAGTCAGAGGATGTCGGCGCCGCCATGTTCGGCCAGTCCTCATTATCTCCCTCTTAATTTCGACTGGTCATGTTTGTTTCCTGCCTTAATTAAGCGTTCCCCTCTCAGCTTTAGAGAATTGGCACTCCTGTGGGGCAGGGTGATGCACAGTCCCCACTCCTCGCTCAATCGCTGCCAAAAGGGCTTTAAAGCTCTTTACCGGTGCGGGGGACAGCCCTGCTGCCATGAGTGGTCCCTGGCCACGCCCACTCACCACACCCATGTAGTACACTGCTCATGTGATGCTTCATTGTGAAGCTACGCCTGAAGTCTCGACTGTCATCTCCACATTGCAGAATCTCCACATTTCCCAACATCCCATGTTCCAATGATCTGCATAAACATACCACCCCCACCCCCACCCCCACCCCGGTGCCGGAAATGGACAGCAACTGTCGTGGACTGCAACTTGCAGTGTGACAGAACCACAGTCACACCCATATAAAATGCCATCAGTAGGAGCCTCGCAGCCTTGGGCTGAACTGAAGTTTGTTACCTTCTGTATCAAATAACCATAATCAATCACTCTCCAAGAGTGTCACCAGCCAAATATTTTGACAGTTTCGGTCATCCAAATACAAAACAAGACATTGCACAACAGATGGTTAATTAAAGGTTTTGGCTGCATGTGGTGACTGAGTGCACTCTGATCATGATCTCACATTGTTACACAAAACAGATCTGAATTGAGGTCAAATTAAGGAAATAAATAAACAAAAGGAAAATTCCACACACTATCAACTTTCCTGTGGAGTGAGTTAAGTTCTTTATTTCGAAATCCCCCCCGGAAATCTCCGGAGGCGGCGTTCCTCAAAGCCACAGATTATAACAGCGGGTGCAGCTGATTTGTGGCTCCTTAAGCTTCTCCGCACCGCTGCCTGTCACGTGCATAGAGCGGCAGAGCAGAGCGGCGAGGCGATGTTAGAGCCATTGTTCGGGGGACTGTAGGTCTATGATGTAAGCCTGGTAATCAGGAGCATCATGTGCCGAGCTGATCCTAGGGCCTCTGGTGGAGACCTGGGTGAGCTGTGTGGAGACCGGGGTGAGCGGTGTGGAGATCGCGGTGAGCTGTGTGGAGACCGAGGTGAGCTGTGTGGAGACCGAGGTGAGCTGTGTGGAGACCGGGGTGAGCTGTGTGGAGATCGCGGTGAGCTGTGTGGAGACCGAGGTGAGCTGTGTGGAGACCGAGGTGAGCTGTGTGGAGACCGGGGTGAGCTGTGTGGAGACCGAGGTGAGCGGTGTGGAGACCGGGGTGAGCGGTGTGGAGACCGGGGTGAGCGGTGTGGAGACCGGGGTGAGCGGTGTGGAGACCGGGGTGAGCGGTGTGGAGACCGGGGTGAGCGGTGTGGAGACCGGGGTGAGCGGTGTGGAGACCGGGGTGAGCGGTGTGGAGACCGGGGTGAGCGGTGTGGAGACCGAGGTGAGCGGTGTGGAGACCGGGGTGAGCGGTGTGGAGACCGGGGTGAGTTGTGTGGAGACCGGGGTGAGCGGTGTGGAGACCGGGGTGAGCGGTGTGGAGACCGGGGTGAGCGGTGTGGAGACCGGGGTGAGCGGTGTGGAGACCGGGGTGAGCTGTGTGGAGACCGGGGTGAGCGGTGTGGAGATCAAGGTGAGCGGTGTGGAGACCGGGGTGAGTTGTGTGGAGATCGGGGTGAGCGGTGTGGAGACGGGGGTGAGCGGTGTGGAGACGGGGGTGAGCGGTGTGGAGACGGGGGTGAGCGGTGTGGAGACCTTGGTGAGCGGTGTGGAGACGGGGGTGAGCGGTGTGGAGACCTTGGTGAGTGGTGTGGAGACCGGGGTGAGTTGTGTGGAGATCGGGGTGAGCGGTGTGGAGACGGGGGTGAGCGGTGTGGAGACGGGGGTGAGCGGTGTGGAGACGGGGGTGAGTGGTGTGGAGACCGGGGTGAGCTGTGTGGAGACCGGGGTGAGCGGTGTGGAGACCGGGGTGAGCGGTGTGGAGACCGGGGTGAGTTGTGTGGAGACGGGGGTGAGCGGTGTGGAGACGGGGGTGAGCGGTGTGGAGACGGGGGTGAGCGGTGTGGAGACGGGGGTGAGCGGTGTGGAGGACCGGGGTGAGCGGTGTGGAGACCGGGGTGAGCGGTGTGGAGACCGGGGTGAGCGGTGTGGAGACCGGGGTGAGCGGTGTGGAGACCGGGGTGAGCGGTGTGGAGACCGGGGTGAGCGGTGTGGAGACCGAGGTGAGCGGTGTGGAGACCGGGGTGAGCGGTGTGGAGACCGGGGTGAGTTGTGTGGAGACCGGGGGTGAGCGGTGTGGAGACCGGGGTGAGCGGTGTGGAGACCGGGGTGAGCGGTGTGGAGACCGGGGTGAGCGGTGTGGAGACCGGGGTGAGCTGTGTGGAGACCGGGGTGAGCGGTGTGGAGATCAAGGTGAGCGGTGTGGAGACCAGGGTGAGTTGTGTGGAGATCGGGGTGAGCGGTGTGGAGACGGGGGTGAGCGGTGTGGAGACGGGGGTTGAGCGGTGTGGAGACGGGGGTGAGCGGTGTGGAGACCTTGGTGAGCGGTGTGGAGACGGGGGTGAGCGGTGTGGAGACCTTGGTGAGTGGTGTGGAGACCGGGGTGAGTTGTGTGGAGATCGGGGTGAGCGGTGTGGAGACGGGGGGTGAGCGGTGTGGAGACGGGGGTGAGCGGTGTGGAGACGGGGGTGAGTGGTGTGGAGACCGGGGTGAGCTGTGTGGAGACCGGGGTGAGCGGTGTGGAGACCGGGGGTGAGCGGTGTGGAGACCGGGGTGAGCGGTGTGGAGACCGGGGTGAGTTGTGTGGAGACGGGGGGTGAGCGGTGTGGAGACGGGGGTGAGCGGTGTGGAGACGGGGGTGAGCGGTTGTGGAGACGGGGGTGAGCGGTGTGGAGACCTTGGTGAGCGGTGTGGAGACCGGGGTGAGCTGTGTGGAGACCGGGGTGAGCGTTGTGGAGACCGGGGTGAGCGGTGTGGAGACCGGGGTGAGCGGTGTGGAGACCGGTAGGAGTAGGTGCACGATCAAGACAACAGCATCCCTGAGCATAAAGCTGCCCACTTCTGCCAAACACAGTCTCAGTCTCACCAGAGGGCTTCTCCCTGTTGTTCAATAGATTGAAAGACAAGACTTGAGTGACATTTGTCTTTTTTACACACATACAAACACACAAAGACACAGACACACACACACATTGAAGAGCTTATTGTAACAGCTTGTTGAGTTAGTGATTAAAACCTTTCTTCCATAGGTCTTTGCCGATTGACTCCATCTCAAAACAAAACAGCATTATCATTATTGACCGGGGGAAAGAAACTGAGATTCTCTCACACTGCAGCTTATTTGTGCAGCTGTGGCTTTATGGTGCCTCTCACTTGGGGTCCAATCCTGTGACCCTAAAGGCCGGGGCATTGCGCGTTGACCATTACTCCAGACAGCGACAACACCACTCCCTCCACTCCCAAATAAAGCAAGTCCACACACTGTGAAACAGCTAAAAAGGAATTTGCAAATAATACCCCCTCCAAGACAAAGGAGACGAGGAAAGCAGAGACTGAATCAGGCTGAGAAAAGCCTGGGCACACTCATTCCTTAAACAAACCCACGCACTCGCTAATATTCTGCCTGGACACCATCCCCCCCATTCCGGTCCCGCACACCTGCCCCACAGGTAAGAGGCAGGCCTTCCATCCGTACTACTCACACAGGTACCTGGGCTGAAGGAAATTTTTTAAATTTGGGTTCTGTTATGAGAAGAACCAATAATGGGTGCCATTCATTTACAATAAATTAATATGCATACACAGTAGCATCTGCTTAATTGCATAATTCAGCAGATTTTATGCGATTATCCAGCTGTGTTGATTAGGAGCCCAGATGAGTAGTAGGCCTACAGTACGATGTTGAAAAGAAGGGGCCACAGGAAGCCAGGAAACATGAAACAATACACACACACAAATACATACAATGGACAATTTTAATACGAATGACAAGTCTGATAACTCAGTAACTATGTGGTTTTCAAAAGAAAACTACGTAAATTTAGGTGGTTTTGTGTCTCTATAGGGGCAATTGTTGGTTTATTTGTGTCACATTTGCCAACTTATAATGTATATTTCTAGATCATTATGCCATGTAATTGGACATAATTCCATGCAAATATCTGAAAAATGTGATAATGGTTCATGGAAATATGTGATCTCTTTACAATGGAATGAATGGAAAATGTTTTGGGATTTTGCTATTCTATGCAAATACCCAAATTCATCCGTTATGCAATTAAGTGGGTGCTACTGTATTATACATTCATATACCATTGTGTGCTTCACTGAGAAGTATCAGCTACGCAGTGAATACAGCTGTGTCTTCAGAAGTTCAGATAAGGCTGTGCTTAAAGCACAACTGAACTTTGGTAGAACTTTGGGTTGTGTAGTTACCTGGCCATGATATGAGTCCAAATGGTGGCGTAATATGTTCGTTAGTTGCTCTGTGCTCCCCTGGGGTGATAATCCAGAATAGGGTTAAAAAATTAAACTTCTCGCACGTATACGAATGTGAACGAAGCGGATTCTGTCAATACAAACAATAACCAGTCCTCGTACATATATATATTTTTTGTAATTAAAATTATTTATAAAAGTACTATTTTCTTCAATGTTGTTAGCAAGCTACCAGAAAAGACTAGCAAAACATCAGCGTGTCGGTTTGTTTTAGTTTTAGTTTTAGATACATACTACCAGGAACGCTGTACTACCATGGACATTTGGACCAATGAGTGGTTTCTGACACATCTGCACATTAACGCCGTTTCTGGCACAAGAATTACCTACCGGATCTACGTTCCAAATAAAATACGAAAAAACCAGGAAAGGGCCATTTCATTTTCCAAAAACAATACGTACGAGCAGACTCTGCTTAGTTCACGTTTGTATACGTGCTAGAAGACCGTTTTAGCTGCCCTATAGAAATGAATGGAGAGCGACAAATACCCTATTCTGGAGCACAGAGCAACTACCAGGGGAGCACACAGCAACTACCAGGGGAGCACAGAGCAACTAACAAACAAATTCCACCATCATTTGGACTCATATCATGGCCAGGTAACTACACAACCCAAAGTTCTACCAAAGTTCAGTTGTGCTTTAAGACACCACTGCAGTACCCCAAATGGGATTTGAAAGGGCAATCTTCTGTTCATTCACACGACAGAACATTTCTCTCATTCTAGAGAAGACTTCTCTCATTCTGGGTGTTGATTACTGGAAGTCTGCTGTGGAAGGGGTGGAGTTAGGGACGGAGCCAGGGGCAGTGACCAGGGCGGAGCTCTCTGTTAGCTAGCCAGAGGCACAGGAAGTCCTTGGAGCAGAGTTCACGCTGGCTTTCCCATTCAGACAAACTCCTGTTCCTTCCTTTCTTGTCACTGACACCCAGAGATCAGAGCAAAGACAGAAACAATACTTCCTCTCAAGATATCTCTAGCATGCACACACACACACACACACACACACACCCGTACACACAGACACTCGCACACAAACGCAGACGTACACACAGACACTTGCACACACACGCGCACACAGACGCAATTCACTCATTTCCTATTGCCCTGCAATAGGAAATAATGAAAGAGAACATTATCCCTTTGAATAGTTCTTGTTTCAATCTACTGAATGGCGCGTGTCTAGTTTTATTTTGCCGTTTTGCAGATGGCAAAATGCCAAATGCAGTAAAAGGCCCCTAACAAGTCCAATCCATCTAGAGGAAAACCTCAGACAGGTTCTGTATAGAAATTGAATTCCTACAGTGAAATATCTGGATAGTTCAGCCATAAATTTAAACAGCCAATTTTTAAGCAGACGGAAAAAAACAGCGCTTAGTGCTGTACTCGCAACAGTCGTGGAAGACAACTTCTCCCCCAGTTCCTGCCAGGAGTAAAGAGCGTGTGCATTACCCGCGGTTCGTGACTTCTGAACCATATCGGCAGCACCAGAGAAAAACACGCAGAGGGCAAGCTGTGAGCTAATAGCCGCTCTTCAAAAATCAACAGATTTTAATACCTGTATTTGTCGCAATTATTCTGTTCCCTTAACGATCCACATTCGGTATAAAGCAGCTCAACCGCAGCGGGGTCACAAAGACAAAGCCGGGAGAGGAGCTGGCGGAATGTTCCGCACATGGAGGAGCGCGGAAAATTACATCCCCGATGCCTAACGCGCCTCCCAATGGAGATAATTACATTATTCTAATGAATTGGCTGATCACCCTGTGCTGATGCTAAACGCAGGGAACAGCGTTGCTAAATTTGTCTACGCGTCTGTCTTTTTGTAATAAAGAGAGAGAGTATCACCTTTTGGTGGCACCAGGGCATCAGCGTGATTGTACACTCGCGTAATGGGCCTATAGTCTTTACTGAAGCAACCTCTGAGGCGACAGTTCTCCGAGTGGTGATTAGACAAATTAATAAGGAATTCATTCAGACATAAGTGGTGGCTGTTTAAAAAAAAAAAAAAAGTCATTGATTTTGATTGCCATGGAAACTGCAGAAAATGGAGGGAGACGAGTTTAAACCACAGGAGTTAAACACATAAATGGAATGGGATCAGAAAGCTTGTGTGACTATTTTAGCAGGCTCTTCAATGCTAATGACTGCCCCCCCTCTCTCAAACCTTTCCTCGCTTCGGTACGCCAGCAGCGATAGGGGCAAGAAGCGGGTCTGCCCCTGCGTGCCTCCACAACCCGCCGTACCCCTCCACCCGTCTACCGCGAGATGGAGAGAAGGAGAGGGGGAGAGAGAGAAAGGGGGAGAAAGACGGCGAGAAAGGGAGAGGCCATATCGGTAGCAGCCTCAGAGACACATTAAAAGGAAGGGGGAATCGCTTTTAAATTGATAATGGTCTTGACCCTTTTTTGTGATGAACTAGCTTCCCAATTTTTGAAAGGATAACCCATCAGCTGCTGATTTTGTGCCACCAATTAAATCCTTTTTACCATAACAATGAGATTCAATTATTATATTAATAATAGACAAAGAAAAGGTTGACAGACAGGGATGCTTTCCACAAAGCTGGTTAACTCGGTTAGCCAGATCATTTTCGAAACTCAGGATTTCGTCAAATTGAATTTCACCCTACTCAAAATATTTTCTAAAGTTATCTGGCGCTTTGTGGAACAGCCAGGATGGGACAAACATCAGAGATAGTGAGGGGAACGAGGGAGTCTGTCACAGAGAAAATTGTGGTGGTTGAAGGGGGCTGCTGCTGCGATCACGAACTAGGGGTGGGGAGGGGGGGGGGGGGGGTTCCGTCCATTTGTATATTTATTTTCCCTGGCCCTGATGCAACCTGTGTAATGTTACTCCCATTTCCCCATGTTTAATTTTTCCACTCTGTGTGTACGGTTTACAGACTATGCACCACAATAAAATTCCTTTCTGCCCTACATCTCTTCACGGCTCTGCCTACACAAGTGGCAGAGCATCCCTACAACAGTCAGAATTCTGTTATGTAAATTGAAAATGGCGTTACAAATGTCATTTGGCTTCATCAATAGGCTATGAGTGCTTCAAAATATCAGAGACATCAAAGCAAAGAAGAGACAGGAAAATAATGAAAAAGGACGGATATATAAAATATATATCAATATAACGTTACGTTAAAAAAGGGTGGTTAAAATAGCGTTGTTTAAACGCTGCTCTGTGACTGGGAGTTCCATTGTCTAACGGAGATCACAATTTGACATCTGGTAGATTACGGAGGAAAAAATGTTGTGTCAATATTCATTGAATAAATAAATAATTGAATGAATTAATTAAATATGCCAACAATCCTGAAATAATTAAATGTGGAAATAAATCATTAAATATGTAAATAAATCATTAAATGAGAACATAAATAATTAGATGTGGCAACACATTTTACATTTAATTGTTTATGTTGACATTGTTGTCACTTTTTATTTATGTATTTATTTATTTATTTAATTAATTAATATAGGCACAAATAGCATAGCTATCAGAAAGCCTGATTGCATTAAACAAATAAGAGACATATAGTAATCTTACAGAATACTTACAGGCTTACAGGCTGTGTAAGAATCAACGCGCTTCCATACTATTGAGTATGCTTGTTCAGTTCACTGGATGAGAAAGTTGTTAAGTAGGCAAAATGTTCTCTAAATAGTAGTGTACTTCGGAATTTCATCGAAAAAAACAACATTAACCTTATTTAAAGGGTAAGTTCGCTATTTTGGACCTTGGACCCTATTTGCGGTCCGTCTTCCATGAACCTGACCCATGAAGTCCATTTTTTCGCTGATCGGTCCAGTATTGAGTTCGGTTCAGATTTCCTGTAGGCTCTCACTGGGCTACAATGGAAGTGAACGGGGCAATCAGAAATGTTCGATAAATGTGCTTTCATGTACAATAAATGAGACGGGAAGCTCAGGGTGTATTGTTACCGGTCTCAGTATGCTCTCCTGTGAAATGTATCTCAATCCGAACATTTTTACGTGCTTGGCATGGCTTGGAAGTAAGCATTTCTCTGTTGCTTGTTTGCGCTGCACTCGCGGAGTACTATGTGTCGGGGGTAGGGGAGCGGGAAGGTGTGCCGGCCGTTTACGAAACTATCTAGCTGAGCAGTCTGCGTTTGTTTACCTGCAGCAACGTAGGCTACAATTTCCACAAAAAAACTTGGATGATGGATGACTATAATGATTACGAAGACGAAGAATTCGATTTTGACTTTGACGTTACTGGCTACAGATTTGAGCCAGAATACACGGACACGGAACTACAAGAGATGGATGATAAGAGAGCAAGAGAAGAGAGAGAGGCTGAAGTTGCGCAGGTAATGTTATCCGAAGTCGCTGCCGAGGCTAGACCAAGAATTTCGGGGGACTTTTGGTGTTCTTGCAAGAGGTGCAAGCAGATGCCCAGAGAGGAGGAAAGTTTGTGTTGTAGGGAGTGGGATCTGTTGCTACCGAATGCCATTGAAAACCTGGATGTATCCGTGGATGACACTGGATCATCTCCATTGATTACCATTACACTATGACTGCCAACAGATATGTGATAGATGAGAACTTTGGACAGGACACCATGCGTCAAGCATTTGTAAATAAAACATTATAGAATTGTAAAAAGTTATAGTTGATGAACGTTTCCGACAGTTTTGTTACAAGAAAACAACTTATGTCAAGCTCGGATTTTGTTAGTTGGTATTGAGTGCTGGGTCAGAGGACGCGCTCAAAAAAAATAAAAATGTTAGTAACGTTATAGCTAAATATAACTTACCTCCGCTCCGGTGCTTGATAGTGCTGCAGGTCCGACACGAGGAACAGCTGTGTTCTTTAGAAACCAGTGTTTTGCTTCTGATTTGCGGTTACAGAAATCAGTAGCGTCGAAATGCGCTCCACAAACTCGCGAGTCTGCCAAACGGAGTTGATTGACTGGAGCGTTTATGTCGATCCGTAAGACAACCAGCCAAAGTCTCAATCTTTCTGGGTCAGAGAACGGGAGCCTGTGAAAACTGGTATTTGAGCGTCCAGACATTTTATTCCCACAACCGGGGACTGCACATTCGCGCACCATTGCTGTGATGAATTATTACAAAAGATTACAAAAACTGCGTTACAAATATTTCTGCTGTAGGCTACTAGCTAGTAAACTCCAACGGGAGGTCAGGATTTGTGATCAACTGCTTTTCAAGCGGCCCCCCCCCTGTCTACAACGTAGCTAGACTGCGGAAGTTTACAGTGCGAGGTAGTGCGGTCGGAGAAATAGTTCTGTTTCAAATGGAACTGTTGTTTCAACGTTCGGTTTGCGTTTGCGATAGCCTACATTTCACAGGAGAGCATACTGAGACCGTAAGAATACACACTGAGCTATAAAAGCACATTTATCGTTGTTTTTCCATAACATTTCTGATTGCCCCGTTCACTTCCATTGTAGCCCAGTGAGAGCCTACAGGAAATCTGTACCGAACTCAATACTGGACCGATCAGCGAAAAAATGGACTTCATGGGTCAGGTTCATGGAAGACGGACCGCAAATAGGGTCCAAGGTCCAAAATAGCGAACTTACCCTTTAACAGATCAAGACACAACTGATTAAGTTTCTCTTTGCGGCTGGCCAAAGCAATCTGTGAACCGAAATATCAACAGCTAAAGTTACAAATTTGGTAAAGGTATACGTCAAAATGAAAAATCAAAATGAAAATCTACAGTGGGCGGGGAGATACCTCCCATGCTATGTAAAGGAGGCTTGACCGAACTCAGAGTGGGAGAGAGGCTGTGTCCAAATCAGAGCCCTATCCTCTGTGTCTTGCGTAGCCTACTGTGTACTAAGCAAGTAAGTAGGCAAGCATACTGTACAGCTACTGCTTACTGTTTTGTCGTGTACTTAACAGCTTTTTTTAAAAGTACACTCAACTGGCATACTCAATAATTCCTCTTTGAAATCCCCAAGTGATATACTTATTTCCTGGGTTTTCGCTGATAATAGTATGGAGTATATTTGCATAGCCTACTGCATGTCGCATGTATGCTAAAACACTCAAGCAATGCATCTGGTTTGTCCAATGTAATTGTGATGTCCATGTCAAATAAACTTAACTTAAACAGTATGCAGTAAGCAGTACACAGTATGCTAGTAGTACCCAGGACGCAGTAGATAGGGCTCTGATTCGGACACAGACAGAGCGTAAAGCTGATCAAGTCACTGGCTGCCCTTCAGGCAACAAAGACCTTGTAGTACCCTCAGTAAAATTTTACAAGGATACCCAAGGCAGGGACTCACAGGAAATATTAATTTGGTTTAAATGAAAGCTAATACAATCAATAGAACTTGTAAAAAAATTTAAAAAAACGCCGGAGGATAGCACATGTGGAGAGGACGGAGGGACGGAGAGAGACAGAGACCACTGGATAAGGAGATGGCGCCTGACTGTTGTGAGAAGCATCCACTCTCTAAATGCACAGATACAGAATAGGGGGAAAAAAAACAAGGACCTGGAGTTAAATATACGCGCATGCACACACAAATGCCACATACACACGCATACACCCGAGTACATGCATAAACCCTAATGCATGGGTAAACACAAGCACACACTTAAGAGCATGTGCACACACACATACAAACAATTAAACACATACACAAACACACACTCTCTCTGTGTCACTCACACACACACACACACACACACACACACACACACACACACACACACACACACACACACACACACACACACACACACACACACACACACACACACACACACACACACACACACACACACACACACACACACACACACACGTTTACAAGGCCTTGGGCCTGCCTCCACTGTAAAAACCAGTCTGTTTTACTGCCTTGCTGTCCCTGATTCTGTCGTCTGCATCTCTCCTCGTATGTGTGTGTGCACATTGTGTCTGGCTGTGATGACTGAGCTCATCCAGTCCTCTACTGCTCCATCCTTAAATCTGTCTATTACTCTATCTCTCCATTCCTCATTCTTGTCCATCACTCTATCAGTCTGCTTTTCTTCCTCTGTTCTATGACTTATACTTCCTCTCAGTGTTCCAGACACATGCACACAGTATGCAAGTGATGCACAAATCAAATGAGTAGATCTGGCCACAACGGAAAAAGGAAACTGCAAAAAAATAACCTAAACGATATAGATCGCTTACCGTAAGTTTCTGTACAGATCACTATAAAAATAATTTTGAAATATCTTAGGTGGGCCACCTAAGTGTTTTTTCAAGCCGCCTAAATCGCCAAGGAGAAATCACACAAAAAACACCTGTAGAAACAGTCAATGTATTTATATCTCTGGAGTCTAGACAATTGATATATCATACCTTATAACTGATTTTGCTCAACTGAGACTTTGTTGCTCCTGCAGCCAAACTATGAGTGGAAACCACAAACTCTGTATTTTATCTTTATTGGTATACAATTTGTGACCACTCTGCCGAATACAGAGTTTCTAAGTGTCATTATTTTCCCGTAGCAAGTCCATTTAACTAGCAACCCCCCACCCAGTCTCGCCTGCAACTATACCTACCCATGCGTGACATAGTCAACAATAGCATGTATGTGTGAGTTCATAAATATATTTATTCATCAGATAGATTTATTCAAGATAAACCCTACAATAGCCTGTTCATGTTATATTTCATATATGTTAGCCACCGATTCGGTTTGGTTTAGTCTTCACCCTGTAACAGCCAGAAAAAAAGGCAAGTCTTTGTTTACATAAAAGGAACACATGGGATAGGCCTATATCTTGTTCTGTGGATCATTTTTGATAATTACACACATTTTTATGTTTATGGACTTTGAACCCCCTAAAGTAGCCTTAGCCATCCCCTGGACAACCCATTTATATATGTCTAAAATCGTCACTGCTTAAGAGTCCAAGTGGACAAAAGGCCGTGCAAATGAGACAGCATGCAAACATCCACGGGCCCACAGGTTCAGAGAATATCAGCCCAAATCATGTTCCTGCAGACCTGTGTGCTCATGGGCTCATGGGCTGATTTAACCCCGCCCGTGCACGAAATGAGCAACATTCTCCGAATCTGGCTGGAGTCAAAGTAGGTCGCTGGAACGTCTCGAGTGGAGAGAGGGGGGGGGTTGTACAGTAAAAAAATAAAATAATTAAAAGCAGATTGGCGAACAAAGATTGTTCAGCGAAGTGAAGAGTCTCGAAAGCAAAATACACACAAAAAAAAAAAAACGTCCAACGATCTGCTGATAAATTCCACACACACAGCGAACACATTTGCTTCCAATTATGTGGTCAGATACATTTTTGTGACTTGCAGCATAAAAGAAAGTTAAATTCCTTAATTTAGGCAAACGCAGAACTCACTATGTTTTTAATGGGCTAAGTACAAAGTGAAACTCGTAAGCAATTATTTGGCTGGTGGAGGGGCTGCGGGAAATACTTTGAGTAACGGTCCAGGTCATGATGTTAATAATCAGAAATTTTTGCAGGATAAGCAAGTTAGCCAGATAACTCAAAAATAATACCATGAAATAACCTCAGAAACCTTCTTCAATATCAGCTAACAATACGTAAATCCCACTCCTAAACCAGATTATAGTGCATTTTCATTGACTGAAATCTCAGTAATGTGACGATAGCCTGTCTTATCGTTCTCAGAGTTATCAGAATAACTTGATCATCCTGATTTGTGGAATACCTCCCTGACTAGTAAGATAGCAGCTATCTTAATTGCAATAATGAGCTAACGTTAGACTAACGACTGTGTCTTTTTAGACAAATTTGAAGAGTTTCTGACAGCGACATGATCAACCAATTGCATCACATTCACCTCCCCATTGCATTCATGAAACTTTCTTATTGGTCAGACATACAGTATGATTTAAATTACTTAAAACGGTAAGAGCAGTGAAAGCTTTGGATACTGTTGGAACTAAGACAGCGAGTGTAGGCTATACGTTATTTCAACAGCTGGCAAGCGGCAATATTTTTTTAACACACCGACTATTTTAAAAAGTAAAGGCATGTTATGTAGATAAGAGACACTATGTTCACGATTGGATGTGGTGCCTCAAGATAAATGGGTGGGCAAGGATACTATTTAGGTGGCTGTGTGGCCTACCCAGGCCCATCGAGTTATCGAGAAAGATCTTTTCTTATGTTCAAGTCTATTTCTACCCTACGCTTAACAAATGGAAAACATTAGTTAAAAAGTAGCTGATAGCGTAACTCCATATCAACACCGTCATAAGTGTAGGCCCTATATTAATAACCGTTTTAATGGCGTGTAAAAAAACTGGAGTTTATTCATCTGCTGCTACAATTTCTCCATTTCGTCGTCGTGCTGACAGGCAGGTTTGAGTTGAGGGAGACAACGTGGCAGCGATTCGAACAACTTGCTACTCGTGCGGACACAATGTGCTACGGTCGGGAAGGGAAAGGCGGGATTTGACACCGCAAAGCACCGTGACAGTTGCAGGACGGGCCATCTTACTCAACGGCGCCGAAAAGGCAATGCTGCTCCAACGGAAATAACTCACAATAATGCCGTCTTAATCATTCCCTACATTGCCGTGGCCAGGAGAGAAATCCAATCCACACGCAGTGGCTGCGGTTGCTAGTTGTTTAACGTAGCCGTTCCTGATGCACTCCGCTGATAAGCCCCAACCACATTCCCAGTCGCTGCAGATATGAAATACTGTCGCTGTAGCTGAGCTAGCCTATGCAACGAAAAAGTACCAAATACCACACAAACTACCAGGCTGACTGAAACACTGACGAATCACTTGAACTTGAGTTTACTCCCTTGGGTTTTCTTTGGCTACACAACGCCAAAAAGATTAAATAGCGTTCGTGACAGTAGTGTATCGTCGACCAGATGAGGCAAAGCAGCAGAAACACATAACTAATCGTTATGAAGTCAGCTGTGATGGGAGAATTGAAAACCCCACCACACCACCTCATTCAAAAGTTGCCTACCCTTGTGCAACGTCCACCCCCTCGTGACAGACTCCAGAAAGCTTGTTGCACTGATCGCACGTGAATAACACCCGATTATCAAATGATCAAAGCTTGATGCATGGCATCATCAATAGTTAAAAAGTGTGATTCAAGAGTTATACTCCCACAGATGTCAACGTGCCTACAAGTTCTGTAGCCTATTTGAAAATTGTCTGTCTAAAATCCCTTGACTATATTGTAAGGTCTTATCAATGCATGATGATGACCTCACATGCCAGCTTAAACATATTCGAAAAAATATACCTGTGAAAAGCCTTACTGCAGACTGTTTGTGAGGGAAATTAGCACATATTTTAATGTATTTAAATATAAAATACCAGCCTGTCGGTAGTATAGATAATGTCGGTATAGCCCATTTTAATATAAACGACCTTAATGTGAATTGGGCAAGTGAATAAAGTTAACTTATGCTAACTTTATTAACACTTTATTTTTTTATTTTGAACTGTGCTTTTCTGACAATTAACCTGTTTCGTCATGTCAATAAAGACATTCCTATATGTTAGCTTTTGCAGTGAAATACTCAAAAATGTGTCTCTCGGTGGCGTAGCCTGTAGAGCACCGTCCACAAGCTCATTGCGAACCACGACGTCACGTCGGCTTTTCGAATCCGACTGCGCCACCTTTGTCGCATGTCTCTCGCTCCCAATTCTTCCTGTCGCTCTACACTACTGTACTGTCCAATAAAGTTGAAAAATCCCTATATATATAAACTCCTCAAAAAAAGTTCGGAAACGTTATTTCGGTCGATTATTCCTCCCCTTTAATAATACCAATTGGTATTGTATTTTATATCGTTGGAAAGCCTGATTAGTCACCTTTACAACGAGGTACAACTTGTAAGGATCATGCATTCGTGGAATGAGCAACACAGCTAACCGTGTGGGTAGCGGCCCAAAAAATTGTGCCAAAATCCCCTGCAATATTCTTCTGTTGGTATTCAGACGGTAAGGAACAGACTGCACATGGCCGGTCTTCGTGCTTATAAGGCTGCCAGGAAGCCTGCAATGACTGCCCTTCACCGTCAGGCTCGTTTGCGCTGGTGTCGACAGCACCGACAGTGGAACCTAAGAATGTGGGGCAACGTCATGTTCAGTGATGAATCAAGGTTCTGTCTGCGGAAGCTGGATGGCAGGATCAAAGTATGGAGACGGCGTGGAGAACGCTATGCAGATTGCTGCACAGATCGCATGACACCTTTCAATGGGGGCAGTGTCATGGTGTGGGGCGGTATCTCTCTCACAGGCAAAACAGAACTTGTCATCATTGAAGGCAATCTCAATGCAGTGAGATATCGGAATGAGATTCTGGAGCCAGTGCCGATCCCATATCTCCAGAATCTGGGACCTAACTCCATCCTCCAGGATGACAACACTCGCCCCCACAGAGCCAGGATCATCACAGAGTACCTCCAGAATTTGGGAGTGGAGAGGATGGAATGGCCTGCCGTCCAGAGCCTCAACCCAATTGAACACCTGTGGGATCAGCTTGGGCATGCTGTACGTGCCAGAGTGACCAACGCAACCATGTTGGCTGACTTGCGGCAAATCCTAGTTGAGGAATGGGATGCCATCCCACAGCAGTGTGTGACCAGGCTGGTGACCAGCATGAGGAGGAGGTGCCAAGCTGTTGTGACTGCGTATGGATCTTCCACACGCTACTGAGGTCCCTGACAGTGTAAAATGAATAAAGTGTAAAAATGGCCAATATGTGTTGTTTTTTCCTTATTACTGTGGGAGAGTGCAATCATCCAATCCACCAAGCAACTCAAAACGAGAGTGAATACCAACAGAAGAATATTGCAGGGGATTTTGGCACATTTTTTTGGGCCACTACCCACACGATTAGCTGTGTTGCTCATTCCACGAATGCATGATCCTTACAAGTTGTACCTCGTTGTAAAGGTGACTAATCAGGCTTTCCAGCGATATAAAATACAATACCAATTGGTATTATTAAAGGGGAGGAATAATCGACCGAAATAACGTTTCCAAACTTTTTTTGAGGAGTTTATATATATATATACACACACAGTTGAAGTTGGAAGTTTACATTAAGTTGAAGTCATTAAAACTCATTTTTAACCACTCCACAGAATTCATGTTAGCAAACTATAGTGTTGGCAAGTCAGTTAGGACATCTACTTTGTGCATGACACAAGTAATTTTTCCAACAATTGTTTACAGACAGATTATTTCACTTTTAATTCACTATATCACAATTCGAGTGGGTCAGAAGTTTACATACACTAAGTTGACTGCCTTTAAATTTTTAATATTTGGTCGCATGTCCTTCACATGCCATGACTTCCTGATGTCTGTGACCCAACAACATCAAAAGACTCTTGATATGTTATTTTCTGGTGCTCTTACAAGCGATACAATAACATCTTTGCATTTGAATGAAGCTCTATGGGAATTGGGGAGTGGGACTAGATTTAGCTGTAAATTATGCTGGAACAGTATGGAATACATGATTGGTAAAATGGCTGTAAGTCATCAAGGGTCTGAGGTATCAAACAAGCCTCAAACCATCACTCTACTGCCAGATATGCAGTAGATATGGATGGATCACTTTAAGGGTTGTTTCTCCTGACAAACTTTCCTATTGAACTCTATGGAAAAATAAATCAGGAGAAGAAACCCTTCAAGTTATCCATCCATATCTACTGGCAGCAGAGTGATGATTTAAGGCTTGTTTGATACGTCAGACCCTTGATGACTTAGAGCCATTTACCCAACCATGTGTTTCCATACTGTTCCAGTGTAATTTCCAGCTAAATCTAGACCCACCCCACAATTCCCATAGAGATCCATTCAAATGCAGAGACATTATAGTACCGCTTGTAACAGTACCAGAAAATAAGATACCAAGAGTATTTTGATGTTGTTGAGTCACAGACATCAGGAAGTCATGGCATGCAAAGGATATGCGACCAAGTATTACAAATGTAAAGGCAGTCAGCTTAGTGTATGTAAACTTCTGACCCACTGGAATTGTGATATAGTGAATTAAAAGTGAAATAATCCATCTGTAAACAATTGTTGGAAAGCTAACTTGTGTCATGCACAAAGTAGATGTCCTAACTGACTTGCCAACACTATAGTTTGCTAACATGAAATCTGTGGAGTGGTTAAAAATGAGTTTTAATGACTTCAACCTAAGTGTATGTAAACTTCCGACTTCAACTGTACATACATATAATATATATATATATATATATATTTAAATGTCAACCATTAATCTAAGCCAAACAACTGGATAAGGAAATAAGGGGTAAAAAGTGAGGGAGGGGGGAGAGAGAGGGACAGAGAGAAAGAGAGAGGGAGAGGGACAGAGAGAAAGAGAGAGGGGGAGGGGAGAGAGAGGGAGGACGGACGTGTTTCCGTCTCAGGGTGTTTTGTCAGGATTACGCCAGGATTGTTCAGGCTTTGGCAATGTTTGGGAGCTCAGAGAAACCTTTTCAGCCACCTGTTTGCTTCACATGCCATTCACAGTACAGGTGCGTTTACAGATGGAATGACAACCACGGTGGCTCTTTACCACAAGCAAAAACGCCCTCGCTGTCTTTCTGCTAAGTGTATGGTGGCTCCATAGCCTGTAGTTTTCTGGATTACAGACCAAGGCAGAAGACACAGGGGGTGGGGGCGGAGGTAGTTCCCTGCTTCCTGCTGCCTGATGCTGCAAAAGGGCCCCTAACCCTCATCCTGCTCTCCACCACCTGGGGAGATTAACGGCCTGGCAGGAGCACATGGCAACATGTGTGTATGTGTGTGTGCGTGAGTGCATGTGTGTGTGTTTGGGGGCAGTTGCCGGGGGGGAATCATTGAATATAAACCAAGTTACTTTGACCTGGTGAAACGCCCCATACGGTCACCAACCACTACTAATGCTTAAAGCTGTGCTGCTGTCAGTGAAGCAGCAACAGATCTGTGTGACTCACCCAACAAAGTTCCACCACATTCTCCACTACTTACACCCGCGAACACGTAGCGCAAGCAGGGGGTATTGTTTTCGCTCCTGTCTGTGTCTAGTCTATAAAGCTGCATATGCAATGAACATTTATGTATTTATAAAGCTGGACTACCAAATGGTCGACCTCAAATTGAGCTGGCCCATCAGATCTGGCTGCTTGGTAGTACAGAGGACTACCACATGGATTTTTAATTTATCCATCACTACGGAGGTAATTTTTTCCAGCACCTTGGAGCAAGGTTTCCTGTGTGTTTGGTCTTTGTGTATGGTGTGTATTTATTTGGAGAAGTAAAAAAAATAAAAATAACGGAAACTTTTTTTTTTTTTTTTTTTACAAAGAGGAAAAACTAAATAATTGGTGTAATTGGGTATGAATGAGATGAATTGTGACTTGTTAGGCAGGTTTTTTTTATTTAATTTATTTTTTTAACTTGACTCTTTGATCAGATGAAAAGCGCTCCTGTCTTTCTGACCACATTGGATGAGGAGCATGCAAATTGAATTAGGCTCCGTTTGGCAAGCGTGGGCAGGAGCGCTGAAAATCTCTCTTCAAACACAAGGAAATACAGAAATGCACATTCTGCTTAAATTCAATTCCTCTTAGATTCTGGGATCTTCTGGGGCTGCTGGTGGCTCATTTGGTTAAGGCACCATGTTGTGGTGCATGGGTGAGCCACGCGGCCTCGGATCGAATCCGGACCGTGCCAGTGCCGATTGTGGCTGGTTGCTCCATAGGGTGACGTGCAATTGCAGATTGCCTCGCGCCCAGGGAATGGGAGAAATAGAACTAGCACTAGTGCACATGCTTCAGCTGTAATGCCAGCACTAGCACTAAGGCACACGTTTCAGCTGCAGTGCAAGCACTAGTGTTAGCAGTACGGCCAGTGGAAGTAGAGGACCAGCTATCTAGCTGATGATAACTGGCAGGTTGTTGGGGCCTGGTGTGTTATTAAGGGACCTGTGGCAGGAGTGATGAGCCCTGAAATAACCCAACCTCTGGCTGGGCAAATCCAGGCGCTTCCTTCTGCTGTTACAGACATCCCAGTCACAGTCAGCTAACCCCACAGCCCAAGTCTGAACATGCAATGTCGAGGCCAGGGCCACGAAACTCAAAGTGTCTGCAGGTATTTGAGGCTTCCTGTCAATCAGCATCCAATTAAGGACTTGAGATTAAGGGTGTGGATTTAAATGAATTATTCAAAAACACAGTGTGTGTAGGGTAAGTGGACCAATACTGAGAGGGTTGAAGGCTCAAACCCAGGGGTTGAAGGATCAATCCAAGAGGTTCGGGCTGATCCCTCCAATAGAGTACTACACTAGCTAGACAGCTTTGGCAAAATACCCACAAACATAAATGGAGAACAGAGAATATTCACATTCAGATTCAGATACATATTTAAATGTGGAATATTTGAGTGTGGAATTTGCAGTCTGTTTAAACAAATCCAGTATGTAACATTTGCACCCATATGAGATTTCCTTTCTTCCCATCTGTCATGTGTCCCATCTCTTTTTGTGAGGCGATCAGTGGAGTAAATAGTGGAGATAGAATAAATATGTGATCTTACTAGTCTCAGTTATTCAAGAAAAACAATCATGACTGAAAAAATAGTTTGTGCATGTGTGTATGTATGCGCATGTGTGCATTTATTTTGCAGCTAATCTGCTCTTTTATTTATTTTTATATTTTTTTATATAACAAGCTGCTGTGTCTGAAAATGAGCTTTTCAGGATGGGAGAGGGAGGAAAACAGCAGTTGAATCCTGTCTCAGAGAAACTTCCAGAAAACTAAAGAAAAGTGGAAGACTCAGCGAGGCTGGCTCACATTTGGGTCTTGGCAAAGGATGAGTGCAAAAGGAGAGAGAGAGAAGGGGGGAGAGAAGGAGAGACGGAAAGGGGAAGATAGAAAGGAAATGGAGAGAGGGAAAGAGAGAGAGAAGGAAAGAAAAGAGAGAAAGAAGAGATGGAGAGAGAAGGGAGAGAGAGAGCGGGGGAAAGGGAGAGAGATAATAGGGCAAGTCAGCTCTACTGACCGACAGAAAAAAAAAAAAACTTCTTTTTCCTAGTTACAACAACAGCAAGTGATTTTCTGTGACTGGAATGAGAAAAGGTCTGTACGTTCGTTACTGTTAAATGCAACAAATAATTGACGGCACAAAGCTGGGCATCAGCCAAGCTAATGATGTGTTGACACACAGATCACGCGCACGCACGCACACGCACACACACACACACACACACACACACACACACACACACACACACACACACACACACACACACACACACACAATCACACAATCACCATGGTTACATAGCGTGTAAGAAAGGGGGGTGAACATTCGCCAAGCATTCAGAGGGGCCTGAGCAAACCACATGGGACACAGAGCACGCTCTGAAAAAAAGTCCTTTTAAGAGCCGAACAAAAAAACTACAGACCCATCATACCCTCGAGGCAGGCACTTAATCTAACCTGTCTAGAAATGGGAGAAGCAATGCAACTCATCCTAAGTACCAGCGTTTGTTCGGAAAACTAACAACACAACACAAGACTCTAAATAATTAACCTTAACATTACGTGACCAGTGGCATCATGCACCAGGTGACCAGTAGTTTGGGGGGGGGGGGGGGGCATCTGGAGAGTTGGATTGTGGATTAACTGTCTGACAGACAATTAAAACTCTGTGATTCTGTGGTGCAGAACCCCACATTACATTTTGGATTATTTAACTGTTGAATTATGATGTCCGCAGCGACTCAGAGATTACATTAAACACTATCCCCCCATTCATGCAGCATCTGTATTTATCAAAACAAAGGATAAGCACCTTGCGCACTGGTTGAACATGCAAAGCTATGGTTGCTAATCTAGTTACCTAGCAACTAATCCATAATGTCATTCACTCTCAGAGAAACAAATCCATGTGACTGTGCACCTCCCATCCAACCCCCCCACCCCCTCCACACACACACACACACACACACACAATGACAGGATGTCAGCTCAGAGAGAATGACATCCTGTCACGCATTTCTGAGAGGCTTAATTATAGCAGTCACTCAGTACTTTGATGGCCCATTTACAGCATCAACTACTGAGAGAAACTGCTACTGGCTCAGTAAGACACAGGTACAGTTCCAGTCATTTTCACAGTAAGTGCCAGTGAGTGGCAGTGAGAAAGTACTAACGAGCTTCCAATTTGACAATTTTTAAAAAATCCTCCTTTTGAAACAAGGACTCCTGGTCTGCTGACGTTCTGTTTTGAATGATGTCAGGTCTTAAGACGATGTTTACAGTAAAACTGAATGAGTCACTTCCTTACCAAAGCAAGTAAGTCACAAGGCACGACGTAAATTCATTCCCTGTTCATTGGCCGTTTATCCATACATTTCATTTGAAAGACGCTGTAATGTTATGATTTGGCGGTCCGACCCATTAATTAAACCGAGAATGAAAACTCAGCACAGCTGAGGTTTAGCCTAGTGAGCGGTTGTTGGTGTGGTGAGTGGCTGTTGATGTGGCAAGTGGTTGTTGGTGTGGTGAGCGCCTGTTAGTGAGGTAACGGTTGTTGCTGTGGTGAGCGGCTGTTGATCTGGTGAGCGGTTGTTGATGTGGCAAGTGGTTGTTGGCGTGGTGAGCGCCTGTTGATGAGGTAAGCGATTGTTGCTGTGGTGAACGGTTGTTGCTGTGGTGCGCAGTTGTTGATGTGGTGAGTGGCTGTTGATGTGGTGAGTGGCTGTTGATGTGGTGAGTGGCTGTTGGTGTGGCGAGCGGTTTTTGGTGTGGTGAGTGGCTGTTGGTCTGGTGATCGACTGTGTCATACAAACTGCCATTCTGTTGTCATTCATGGAGGGTGGCACAAAAAGCTGGACTTACAGACATCGGGGGACTCGTCCGAGCCATCAGGACAGTCTTTTTCACCGTCACAGCGCCACCCCTTGGAGATGCAGGTGAACTGGTCCTTACACACAAAATGCTTGGGACTGCAGGTCTTCAGAGCTGAAAGAGAAGGAATGCGGTGAGACACCAGGGCACACCTGCAACAGGAAGCACCAAATAACCCAGGGAAAGGGCCCAGTTGGACCTTCCTGGCATCTGTTAACAGGTCCTGAAAACACATTCCCGTGGGGACAGGGACAACGACGGGGGTTCCTTTTCCAAACATTTAAAACCCCCCAAAAGAGAAGACCTCTAATAAATTTTTAATTCCAAGTGAAGTCTGTTCGATGGTTTGCGGTAAATCCCACACTCAGCGTCCAATCAAAAAGGTCAAACGGCAGGTTGAGCAGAGTTCACTAACAGCTGAACCGCACTCCAAAAATCCTCCAGCCCACTTCTCCAGAACATCATCAGAGGCGGCGGTGGCGTCAGACACATACCACTAGTGTCTGCGGCCTCCTGCCCCCACCCCCACAGACAACCAGGCTGCTTCACTCATGGCCTACGCTTGAGGCGTCTTGGGGAGGAGGTTCACCCCAAGTTCACTGTCTGCCTCCAATCCAAACGGACACGGGAGACCTCACGAAGACACCACATTACAACACTACCGTTTATCATTACGGCTATTTACTAGCTTGGCACCAGTTCATTTTGAAGATTCTGACCAGAGTAATGGCCACTGATCCACAATCCCAGGCACAAATAACAGTTCTTTTTCATGTTTTTTGTTTTTACCCAATCGGTCTCCCCAATTTTGGAATGCCCAATCATATATAATCAAAAGACATGCAGGTTAGTCTAATTGGGGGGGGCATTAACTGGACGTTGCTGTAAAAGACCATGCTTGCTCAGTCAACCTACCCTGTACAAACAAAGGTTAAATAATAATTTTAAATATTTTTAACGTTTTTATTGGTGGTCAACCTCGGCTATCAATTCAGGAGAGTGCGGATAAGCATTGTATATGGCCAAAGCACATGATGTCAGCCGCCACTTATTATCACCCCACCATTCACAAGTCTGGCTCAAAAAGACAGTCAGAGGAAGAAACTTCGGGCGCGTCCCAATACTCGTAAAATGCACCCTCCTTTCGTCCACTACCACCTCCTCTCCTCCGCGCCCCAGAAACAGATCTTTGTGTCTTAATCAATGCGAACCGCAATGTTTGGTACATTGCATACTGTGTAGGCAAATACTTGTACTCGAAACGTACAGCCAGTTTTGCATAATTCCGGGTAGGAGACGAGTTGAGGAGAGGAGTGGAGGAAAGGAGGTGAGGACTGAAGAATATTGGGAAGCACCCTTCATGTGCAGCTTAACAGGCGGACTTGCAGGCGCCTAATAGACCGACAGGGGTCGCTGGTGCGCAAAGAGTCACCGTCTCCCCGGCTAACTGAAATCCTCCCATCTCTGGGCAACACGAGGGACAGACCAGATTGAATACCAGACCGTGAGGCCCACTATCTATGCTCTACAAGCTGGGTTTTCAACCAGGGGTCCGCGATTACCATCTCTCCACCCCCCACCCCCAACAATATTCATAACACCTTTTTAAAAAATAAAATCCTTTCTAACTTATGATTGGAGTCCCCTGGATGCCGTTGAGGCTAGGTCGGGGTCCCTGCCCTGGCGAAGAAAAGGCTACAGGATGCTCTAGAAAGTTGCCGTAACAGGATGAGCCACCCTGCAGCTTTCTTGTAAAATAAATTTTTATACAAGCTGAATCATCTTTCACAATTTTCTCCATTTGACATATTCTAATACCGATGAGGCACCTTTCAAATCACACGAAACGCTTTGTTTTCTTACCGAAATTAACAGATCATAAATGAAGGTACATGTTCATTTTAAGAGAAACAGAAATGGCGGCCGGTGATCTGAGAAATATTTTAGGTGGTTAGTCAGCTCAGATTCTTCACGTCTGCCACAGTGTAGCCATATGGACCCGTGGCACTCTGGAACTTTCCCTTGATGCCATTAGGGTCATCCCTCCACTCTTTAGAGAAAGAGCAGAGCCGTGTAAAGCGGTGAAATTAAAGTGCTCCCTGCAGTTCTGTACGGCGCCATTAACCCACTACCACTGCGCAGTGCGGTCTGTATGGCTCCATTAACCCACTACCACTGTGCAGTGCGGTCTGTATGGCTCCATTAACCTACTACCACTGTGCAGTGCGGTCTGTATGGCTCCTTTAACCCACTACCACTGCGCAGTGCGGTCTGTACGGTTCCATTAACCCACTACCACTGCGCAGTGCGGTCTGTACGGCTCCTTTAACCCACTACCACTGTGCAGTGCAGTCTGTATGGCTCCTTTAACCCACTACCACTGCGCAGTGCGGTCTGTACGGCTCCTTTAACCCACTACCACTGCGCAGTGCGGTCTGTACGGCTCCTTTAACCCACTACCACTGTGCAGTGCGGTCTGTACGGCTCCTTTAACCCACTACCACTGTGCAGGGCAGTCTGTATGGCTCCATTAACCCACTACCACTGTGCAGTGCGGTCTGTACGGTTCCATTAACCCACTACCACTGTGCAGTGCGGTCTGTACGGCTCCTTTAACCCACTACCACTGTGCAGTGAGGTCTGTACGGCTCCTTTAACCCACTACCACTGTGCAGTGCGGTCTGTATGGCTCCTTTAACCCACTACCACTGTGCAGTGCAGTCTATATGGCTCCATTAACCGACTACCACTGTGCAATGCAGTCTGTATGGCTCCATTAACCCACTACCACTGTGCAGTGCGGTCTGTACTGTTCCATTAACCCACTACCACTGTGCAGTGCGGTCTGTATGGCTCCATTAACCCACTACCACTGTGCAGTGCGGTCTGTATGGCTCCATTAACCCACTACCACTGTGCAGTGCGGTCGGTACGGTTCCATTAACCCACTACCACTGCGCAGTGCGGTCTGTACGGCTCCATTAACCCACTACCACTGTGCAGTGCGGTCTGTACGGCTCCATTAACCCACTACCACTGTGCAGTGTGGTCTGTACGGTTCCATTAACCCACTAGCACTGCGCAGTGCGGTCTGTACGGCTCCTTTAACCCACTACCACTGTGCAATGCGGTCTGTATGGCTCCATTAACCCACTACCACTGTGCAGTGCGGTCTGTATGGCTCCATTAACCCACTACCACTGTGTAGTGCAGTCTGTACGGCTCCATTAACCCACTACCACTGTGCAGTGCGGTCTGTACTGTTCCATTAACCCATTACCACTGCGCAGTGCGGTCTGTACGGCTCCTTTAACCCACTACCACTGTGCAATGCGGTCTGTATGGCTCCATTAACCCACTACCACTGTGCAGTGCGGTCTGTATGGCTCCATTAACCCACTACCACTGTGTAGTGCAGTCTGTACGGCTCCATTAACCCACTACCACTGTGCAGTGCGGTCTGTACTGTTCCATTAACCCATTACCACTGTGCAGTGCGGTCTGTACGGCTCCTTTAACCCACTACCACTGTGCAGTGCATTCTGTATGGCTCCATTAACCCACTACCACTGTGCAGTGCGGTCTGTATGGCTCCATTAACCCACTACCACTGTGTAGTGCAGTCTGTACGGCTCCATTAACCCACTACCACTGTGCAGTGCGGTCTGTACGGCTCCTTTAACCCACTAGCACTGTGCAGTGCGGTCTGTATGGCTCCATTAACCCACTACCACTGTGTAGTGCAGTCTGTACGGCTCCATTAACCCACTACCACTGTGCAATGCATTCTGTATGGCTCCATTAACCCACTACCACTGTGCAGTGCGGTCTGTATGGCTCCATTAACCCACTACCACTGTGCAGTGCGGTCTGTATGGCTCCTTTAACCCACTAGCACTGTGCAGTGCGGTCTGTACGGCTCCATTAACCCACTACCACTGTGCAATGCATTCTGTATGGCTCCATTAACCCACTACCACTGTGCAGTGCGGTCTGTATGGCTCCTTTAACCCACTACCACTGTGCAGTGCGGTCTGTATGGCTCCATTAACCCACTACCACTGTGCAGTACGGTATGTACGGCTCCTTTAACCCACTACCACTGTGCAATGAGGTATGTATGGCTCCATTAACCACTACCACTGCGCAGTGCGGTCTGTATGGCTCCATTAACCCACTACCACTGTGCAGTGCGGTCTGTATGGCTCCTTTAACCCACTAGCACTGTGCAGTGCGGTCTGTACGGCTCCTTTAACCCACTACCACTGTGCAGTACGGTCTGTATGGCTCCTTTAACCAACTAGCACTGTGCAGTGCGGTCTGTACGGCTCCATTAACCCACTACCACTGTGCAGTACGGTCTGTACGGCGCCTTTAACCCACTACCACTGTGCAGTGCGGTCTGTATGGCTCCATTAACCCACTACCACTGTGCAGTACGGTATGTACGGCTCCTTTAACCCACTACCACTGTGCAGTACGGTCTGTATGGCTCCTTTAACCCACTACCACTGTGCAGTGCTGTCTGTATGGCTCCATTAACCCACTACCACTGTGCAGTACGCTCTGTACGGCTCCTTTAACCCACTACCACTGTGCAGTGCAGTCTGTACGGCTCCATTAACCCACTAGCACTGTGCAATGCGGTATGTATGGCTCCATTAACCACTACCACTGTGCAGTGCGGTCTGTATGGCTCCATTAACCCACTACCACTGTGCAGTACGCTCTGTACGGCTCCTTTAACCCACTACCACTGTGCAGTGCAGTCTGTACGGCTCCATTAACCCACTACCACTGTGCAGTGCAGTCTGTACGGTTCCATTAACCCACTACCACTGTGCAGTGCGGTCTTTACGGCTCCTTTAACCCACTACCACTGTGCAGTGCGGTCTGTACAGCTTCTTTAACCCACTACCACTGTGCAGTGCGGTCTGTATGGCTCCATTAACCCACTACCACTGTGCAGTGTGGTCTGTATGGCTCCATTAACCCACTACCACTGTGCAGTACGGTCTGTACGGCTCCTTTAACCCACTACCACTGTGCAGTGCAGTCTGTATGGCTTCATTAACCCACTACCACTGTGCAGTGCAGTATGGCTCCATTAACCCACTACCACTGTGCAGTGCGGTCTGTACGATTCCATTAACACACTACCACTGTGCAGTGCGGTCTGTACGGTTCCATTAGCCCACTACCACTGTGCAATGCGGTCTGTACGGTTCCATTAACCCACTACCACAGTGCAGTGCAGTCTGTATGGCTCCATTAACCCACTACCACTGTGCAGTACGGTATGTACGGCTCCTTTAACCCACTACCACTGTGCAGTGCGGTCTGTACGGCTCCATTAACCCACTACCACTGTGCAATGCGGTCTGTACGGCTCCATTAACCCACTACCACTGTGCAGTGCGGTCTGTATGGCTCCATTAACCCACTACCACTGTGCAGTGCGGTCTGTATGGCTCCTTTAACCCACTACCACTGTGCAGTACGGTATGTACGGCTCCTTTAACCCACTACCACTGTGCAGTGCGGTCTGTACGGCTCCATTAACCCACTACCACTGTGCAATGCGGTCTGTACGGCTCCATTAACCCACTACCACTGTGCAGTGCGGTCTGTATGGCTCCATTAACCCACTACCACTGTGCAGTACCTGAGAGACAGTAATGAGCCAGAGTAGTGTTTAACCTGCCAAAAACCCAGAGAAGATCTTGTCTTCTCTCCAGTTCTCATCGTCGGACACCGTGACCGGCTACATCATTGGCTCGCTCCTGAAAGATGTCAGTACTTTTTTTGTTGATCCACACAGGCTAGTGGTTAAAAAAGTTTTAGCTGTATAGCCTCAAGTTCCTCAACAGTAGTTAGCCTCAGCCTCTGTAAACTGTAACGTTAGTAAGCTAAAACGTTTCCCCTGTCTTTTTTATCTTCATGATATAACATAACGTTAACGTTACGTGCCAACATTACATTCGGCTGTGAAAACGAGGGAGATGTTCTGGGGTGTCGCCGGAAAATGTACCAAATGCAAAATGTAGCCTAACTTTGGAGCGATATTTAACACGTGTTAGCCCCCTTCCCAGTCTAGCATGACATGTTCGGTGCCAATGGATGCCTTAAGGGCCGTTCACACTACGACGATAACTATAACGATAACTATTAAAAAAATTAAATCGTTCAAAGAAAAGTGAATGGATGTGTCCACACTACAACGACAACTATAAAACCAGCCAGAACGATAAATATTCCTATCGTTGGGATCACTCCCAGAGCGATTTTTCATGACGCTGTAAAACGATAGACAATTTCCAGCCAATCAAAAATCACATTCTGTTGAAGTTTAAAAAAGCGCGGGACATGACTAGTTTGTCTGTTCGTTATGGAGAATACAAGTTGTGGAGATGAACCCAGTGTTATATAATCTAAACCACCCAGACTACAAACAAAAGAAGATGAAGGAGGACATCTGGGCAGTAATTGGGTTGTAAGTTTGGTTGAGTGGTAAGTAACGTTACCTGTGACAAAGCCACAGCAGCGAACAAACTAGCTAACGTTAGCTAGCTGCTAGCTAGTAGGATGCGAGGGTGTGTGTGGGAAAAGTAGGAGCTGTGCAATGACTGTAGGTTATATGCATCTAGCTTGGCAGTTGAGAGATGAGATTGAGGGATTCGCTGTCTGTCATTGAGGACGAGTCATTCACCAGACTGATGCTGCGTTCACGTCATGTGGGAGAGATGGTAAATTACTTATGAACTACAAAGTTTCCAACTTGGAAATACCGGGTGCGTCTCAATACTCGAAAAAGGCATCCTTCTTTCTTCTACTACCACCTCCTCTCCTCCATGCCCGGAAAATGGATCTTTATGTCCTAATCTAATATTGCTGATTACGTATTAATTACATATTAATTAATTAATGTCTCGACGCAAACCGCAATGTCACGTCGGCTACATTGTATACTATAGACTACATGCAACAACGTATAGACTGTTTTGCACACTTCTGGGTAGGAGACTAGTGGAGGAAAGGAGGTGAGGAGTGAAGAATTTGGGACGCACCCGAGGATGCATTTTTCTGTCAGCTCTTCGTTATCCATTTTTGCGTTGTTTGTTTTAATTCGCGGGAAATTAGGAACGATAAAAAGTTGTAGTGTGGACGCGTGAGAAATCTTCCATCGTTATAGTTATAGTTCATTTTTTATAGTTATCGTCGTAGTGTGAACGGCCCTTTAGTCATCTAGTAGTTCCATATGACACCACAAACGTCCCTCTGGCTTTAAAACGAAGCCCGCTAACGTTACAGCCTCTGAAACACAGTAAACCTATCCACGTTTGCTACGTGTGGTGCAGGTCTGTCGTCATCTCGGCTTGCTAACGTTAGCGAACCTGTCGTCATTGTTTGGTTATTGTCAACGATGCTAATGCTAGCTATGTAAGCATTGTGTGACTTTGTAGGCCTGATGTGAGCATGTCACATTCATTCATGCATACACAATGAAATGTATTGTGCAGGATATAAAGTGACATGCATCTTGTGACTATTACAGTATGAAAAGAAATCAGGGTATTGGGTTTTTCTTCAAACCTACAAAGAAATCTAAAACTTCAGAGCAGGAGGACATGGCAGCCAGCAGCCCTAGTCAGACACAGTCAGAGCTGCAGGACAGATCAGCCAGCAGTCCTCTTACTAGTCAGTCAGAGGATGAGAGCCAGCTTGATAGGGATGTACAGCAGGAGCCTCCAACTGTACACGTGGGTATGTATGTAGTGTAAAATCCTGATAGTTCCAGTTCTCCCAGTTCTCTTTAGTAAGCACGCATTTGATTGCCTTGATAATATCAATGATATTGTGATTAATTGCCAGACATTGAAACTAAAATTGAAATCTGTCAATTATGTGTAGAAGTGCAGTAGTCATTGGTAACGTACCGCTTAGCCTACTTGGAAAATGGCTGATTTTATTATCGTTCTAATGACAACATATGTGTTTTTGTAGTAGACCCAGACAAGGATACTAGTGGTGATGAAGGCCCTTCAGCTTCAACTGCACCTGCACATCAGGGTATGTATGAATTTGCCTTCTTGATCTGATTTGACTTGGGATGGGCATGTTTAACTATATACATGCATGCATACATACATACAGTGGCTTATACTGTCATTCAGGGCAAAGCCCAATTTTTGTGTGAAAAAGCTAAATATGACTAATTTGACATACAAATAAATTGATACAACTTTTAAAATCCCTGTATTGGTTCAGGTGTGTCAAGTTGGCCACTCTCAGAGAACCCTGCATCCAGCAGTACCTGCAGCCCTTGCAGACCATGGGGATGTGACAGCCCTTCCCCACCTGGACCTCATGGTATGCCTTTATATTTCATTTTTCATATGAAATATATTGTACTTAGTAATATTGTACTTCATTCAATTCTTTCATCTGTATTAATGCCCAGGTCACATCTGTGACTTGCATGACACTTAATGCAGGATCTGATTCTCATGCTTTTGTCACTTTCAGATATTTCACAGTCAAGAGCAGCAGTTCCCACTCAACCTCGCCTTAAGGTATTTCCAGGAACCACCCAAGGTGGGAAGAGGAGGAGGTTCAACCCTTTGTGGTACAACCAGTGGTCGTGGCTTGAATACTCTCAAAGTAAAGACTCAGCTTACTGTTACGCCTGCAGACACTTCTCCCTGCCTAATGCGTCAGGATCTGTTTTCACCTCAGAATCAGGCTTTTCACATTGGAAAAAAGCAATGTTCAAAGACGGTGGCTTTAAGTTGCATGAGAAATCTGAGTCTCACATAAATGCCATGTTTGCTTGGACTGAGCACAAGAGGGTAGTGCTTACAGATTCGTCTATATTAGACATGCTTAACAAAGAGTACATGAAGAAAGTTGAAGAGAATCGCGGCTACATTAAAACAGTTGCAGATGTACTGCTTTTGACAGCAACACAGAATATCGCACAACGAGCTCACAATGAATCTGAAGAATCTGACAACAGAGGGAATTTCTTACAAATTCTAGAAATGATCGCTAAACACAATCCTGTGGTAGCCAAAAAAATGAAGGCACAAGGCAATGCAAAATACACAAGCAATGCCATACAGAATGAAATGCTGCAGTGCTTGGCAAGTATGGTGCGGGATTCCATTGTGAAGGAAGTGAAGGCGAGTGCGGTATTCTCTGTCATTGCTGATGAAACAAAAGATCTCAAAAAGAAGGAGCAGCTGTCATTAGTAGTTAGGTACTACTACAACGGGGCTGTGCATGAAAGCTTCCTTGATTTCCAACATGCACAACAACTAGATGCGAAGGGGCTCAGCGACATGATCATCAAGTTTTTAGAAAGCCATGGCCTTGAGTACAAAGAAAACCTTGTTGGACAGGGTTATGATGGGGCCTCAGTGATGAGTGGCAAACACTCAGGGGTGGCAGCCAGAATTAAGACTGAGGCTAAAAATGCATTTTATGTCCACTGTAATGCGCACTGTCTGAACCTGGTCTTAGTTGACACCGTGAAGTTTCTGAGGCTGATTGCTTCTTTTCACTGCTTGAAAAGCTCTATGTGTACATGTCAGGATCTTATGTGCACAATAAATGGCTGGATGTTCAAAAGGAGATGTATGGTGGCCAGCCTAGAGAGTTACAAAAACTTAGTGACACAAGATGGGCATGTAGAGCATTGGCTTGCAGGAACTTGATGGATAGGTTACCAGCTGTGTTGTGTATTCTTCAAAATATAAGCACAGAAAATCATAGAGACAGATCCATTGATGCTCGAGGTTTGCTTGCACAGGTTGACCTCCCCTTCATAAGCCTCCTTGCAACCTTCCGAAAACTGTTCGGAAACACAAAGCTCCTTTCTGACCTGCTACAGTCACCCTCACTTGATTTAGCTATGGCAGTCGATATGGTGGAGTCACTTCGCGAGACATTTCAGGAGTACAGGACTGAGAAATTTTGTGATCAACTGTGGCATGACATAGTAGAGACAGCCAAAAAGTGCTCTATAGCTGTTGAGACTGAGAAAGAGACCACAAAAAGTTAGCTCCAGACTTGGTGGGTCTTATGTGACATGTACTATAGGCCTGCGTGAGGGTAGTGATGACAAAGATGCATTCAGACAAAGACTGCTCTACCCCATCCTTGACTCCATAATGGGTGAAATGGAAAGGAGGTTCTCAAAATCTAACTGTTCAATAATGAAAGGGATACAGGCCCTAAACCCTAAAAGCAGTACGTTCCTTCAAGACAACCAGGTATTTGGCTTGGGTGAAATGTATGGTTGCGATCAGGAAGATCTTACTCATGAGCTTCACCAGGCTAGGAGGATTTTGAAAAGGAAGGCAGAGAGTGGGGCGCCAGGGGCGGCACAGTTAGCAAGCATTCTAGACTTGACTGTGTTTTTAGAACCGTACCAAGAGGTGTTTCATGAGCTCTTCAGGCTGTGCAAAATAGCTGTAGTCCTTCCAGTTAGCAGTGCTGCCTGTGAGCGGAGCTTTTCAGCTCTAAAGCTCATTAAAAATCATTTGCGGACAGTCATGGTAGATGGCAGGCTAAGCAATTTAGGTGTGCTAAGCATTGAGTCAAGAAGAGCTAAGGCATTGAACATGGATGACTTTATAAAAGTGTTTGCAAGCCAACACAAGAACAGGCGAATTCAACTGTTTTAAATGTATCCAGGGCTGTGTTGCAAGAGGTAGCTAGTATCTTTTGTCTTTTGTAGCAAACAGATTTATTTATTTTAATTTTAATTTGGTTGGCACTTTATACACTGTATTTTTATACTGTGACTATTTTTCAATGTGCATTTTCTTTTATATGTAGCCTACTTTGAGGTATTTAAAAATAAAGCTTTATATATTACGTTTGTATGGTGTCACGTTGTGTTGTGATTGGTAGGTCTATTTATCTTTTAATTTAAACTTTAAACACAGGAATGTAAGACACTGTAATGTTAGTAATTAACCTCTTGGCGCAGATGGCAAATTTCACCTATTTAGGGGTGCTCTGTTTAAGGCTTTATAACTCCAGGTGTGAGCATCACATAAACTTGGTAAATGGCTTAAATGAAAGAAGACAGGTGTACCATTTACAATACAAACTTAGATTTGTTTATTTTCATAAATTAAGTCAAAATAAAGTGCCACAAATGCAAAGAAACTTTGGAAAAAAAAAAATTTAAAAATAGTTTTTATTTTATTTTGCTGAGAGCTATATAAGTGAAATCGGTAATATATATACATTTCCTGGATCATAAACTCCATGTCCACAAGTTTTGCAAAATCTGAGGATGATATGCAGAACTACTAAAGGTCTATGATGCAAAATATAGCAGTGTATCCTGTTGTCCATTAGTGTCTCCAAATCTATCCAAATGGCTAAATTGTGCACTGCTGCAAATTAAAAAAAATAATGATATATTTAACTACAAATCAACAGTTTGGGCTCATAAAACTCACTTTTGCATAATTTCCAAGTGAGAATTATATATTTTCAGCAGTATAGGGGGGTAGATATCTATGGGTCCAAAACCCCTATGCAAAACATGTCATAAAATGAATAAAATTAGTTTTGTACATTATAACGCATATACATTTGCTCCCTCTGGTGGCTTAAGATAAAAAAACATTGATATCACAGTGTTACACACACCTAAATATGTTGCCTAATCATTCACTCTTGTACCTCAATAAAACATCACTTGTCCCTGTACTCTACAGTATGTATACTTTTGTCCTGGGATTGCATTTTTCTGTATTCTTTTAATCTTTTAAGTTTTCCTATTCATAATGACTCCAAGGAAATTTTTTACCTTAATCTACCACATATCAGCGCACAGTAAATTGGAACGAGCATTTGTCATGCCCTAAGAGACTCGTATACGCCATAGCCTATATTATGTTTGATAACATGAACATAAAATAGTTTTCCACCATCTGTGAAATGCTGCCAAATGTTCTACCTTCAATGAACATCGGTAGCCTACTTCAAAAATTCTTCAAATAAATAACGATTGCACTACAGTATGTGAAATGCACTCAAAATGCGAAAATAACAACAGGGCTATCAAAACATATTGGAAAGACAGTGCTCGAGTGGAAACACGAACGTACGTATGTAGCCAGCGAGACCAACGGTATTTTAGACGCAAAAATACTTACATATCGCAAAAGGGAAATTCCCCTGCATAAAGCGTATTGTATATCGCTTGCGTAATACTAGACAGTTAAAACGAAAACTGCCGTTACGCTGGGCTGTAGTAAATTGCTCAAAGCACCCAAAAAGACTTGGCATATACCGTTGCGAAGGTTATAATGTACTCTATTGGATAAAAAAGCCGACAATTAAACCAGAGTGAACTGTAATGCATGAGACAGGCTTACATGGCATGGGGCTATTACGCAGCGACGTTTCAGATAGTGTAATAGCGGTATACAGTTTTGTAGGCTATATTTCTCAAACCGATTGTACCAGACAATAAATGACAACTGAATTTTGAAAGGAACATCTCGATGTGTAAAACCAATGGTAGGATTGTATATTTATTTCATATTTAGTAGCATATATTGCTAGTAGAATACATGGTAGAATGAGATAGTACTTTCACAGTTTATTTTGCATTTGAGTGAGCAGGGCTTTTCACGGCTTTTCTGGCATACGATCAGGCTATTGTTGGGTTTATCTCGTTGCTATGACGTTATTCTAACTTTATATGATGAATAAATATATTTATGAACTCAAACATAGACGCTATTGTCCACTATTAGGGAGGTCGAATGTTCTGCCCGCAATGTAATCACAATGGGCATTCCACACGCAAAACAAAAAACAAAATTGACGTCTGGGCTCATTTCAACATGTCATTTAACAAGGAAATCTACTAAACGAGAGTAGATGAAGCTATTCATTTGTTTCAGAAGTGTACTTACACTTCAACAATGTTATTTTTTTTACTTTAGAACCCAGAAATTATTATGCTAATTTGACTCTGTTTACGAGCATTTGTGCCTATACTTAACGCTGTACCGAAATCAATGGGGTCATTATAAAACATCCAACCAGCTAAAGTCGCTAGCTGCTATGTTTTTCTCTGGTCCATTTCGTTGGTAAACTCCAGATGAACAACGACATTTTTACATGTAGATCTTCAACTAAATCTCGTCTACAGTATGGTATAAAGCATTTTAATATTGAGAATGGGTGTTTTTTTAATTAACATGAAAAAAGCTAGCGACTTTAGCTGGCACTGGTTATCAGAATTCTCAGTTTTTGGATTCGGAATCTATAAGGTGCATGTTCCCTTTTCATGTTAATTAAAAAAAAAAAACCCATTCGCAATATAAAAATGCTTTATACCATACTGTAGACGAGATTTTGATGAAGATCTACATGTAAAAATGTCGTTGTTCATCTGGAGTTTACCGGCGAAATGGACCAGAGAAAAACATAGCAGCTAGCGACTTTAGCTGGCACTGGTTATCAGAATTCTCAGTTTTTGGATTTGGAATCTATAAGGTGCATGTTCCCTTTTCATGTTAATTTTAAAAAACACCCATTCTCAATATTAAAATGCTTTATACCATACTGTAGACGAGATTTTGATGAAGATCTACATGTAAAAATGTCGTCGTTCATCTGGAGTTTACTGACCTAGCCACATCAGAAAACATTTCAGAGCGCCTCTGTGCCAGCATATCTTGCATATCGGATTTGAACAATCGGCATGATGTCAAGACAGGGGTTGGCCACAATTTGAATAACATTTCATTTCACTATTACAAAATCCCTTCTGGGGTTATTTCGATTAAGGTGGCGAGCGCCTTATTTTTTTGGTGCCATTTTGCTTCTGAAGTGGCTGTAGAATTCTAAGTCCCGCAGGACGCGCAGCACATGTAACGTTTTAAGGACACCTAAATAGACGAAAGTATCGATACATACCGATCGATTAACACCTAAAACATTTCACAGTGAGTTTTTCTTGTAATAAAATGTGTATTGACGACTTCAATGTGTTTGGATGTTTTATAATGACCCCAACTGAGAGAATGGAAGGTGGGGCTTTAAACACTTTGTTTATGACTTTTTAAATTCTGTTTGCTGTGTAATTGGTTCTACAAAACAACATGCAACATACAGCTTCCAATCAAAGGGCCCCACCCCCTACCCTTTTCCCATAACTGTTGCTGTTAATATTTTAAAAAATTATTTCTGCTTGGGACCCAAGAAGAGAACACGATGAGCTGCAGCAAGATGAGTGGTATGGTGTATAGGGAGTGTATGAGGTTGGGGGTAGAATTCAACACTTCTGTCGAGAGGGTAGACAAATTAGATGTTAATCTGTTAACCAATATGGTTATGTTTGAAATGGAGAAGTATGCTAGACTTACGGATGTGCCCTGCAAAGACAAGTGTTTAGTTGACATTCTGTGTCACAACTTTGCCATTCAGCTAGATGATGATTATCATGATGTACTTCTCCGTTGTCTCAGGACATACACTACTCACAAAAAGTTAGGGATATTCGGCTTTCGGGTGAAATTTCAGGATGAACCTAAAATGCACTATAACCTTTACAGGTGAAATTAATTTGACCTTCTCTAAACTTTTGAATGCACATGTCCAAATATTCAATGTTTCAGTACTTTTTGCACAACTTGCTGTTCTCTAACAAGGAGCTGAACGGCAAAATTCACAACAGGTGTTTGATCCATGAATCGACTAATAAATTTCCTGGTTCAATTAGAATTGGTATGTAAACAGTCCTCTTCATCATGCTGTTCACATTTTGACATCATGAGACCAAGACGACACCTAACAATTGATCAACAGTACCTCGCCATTGCGAGGCTTCAAACAGGATGTTCTCAGAGGGAAGTGGCCACTGAGCTTAGAGTGTCACAGAGTGTCATCAGCAGGTTTCAACAGAGATACAGAGAGACTGGAAGAGTCACAGAAAGGCATAGAAGTGGACGTCCTTTGGCCACATCCCACACTGATGACCGCTTCATTGTGAACAGTGCCCTGCGGAACTGGATGATGAATGCCACTCAACTCCAGGCACATTTAAGGGAGGTGAGAGGCACCCAAGTGTCACGTCAGACCATTCGAAACCGTTTACATCAGCGTGGTCTGCGTGCTAGACGACCTGCAAGGGTACCTGACCACACCACCAGGCACAGGCGTCATCGTCTTGCATGGGCCAGGGAGCATTTACGCTGGACGAGGGACCAGTGGGCCTCAGTGCTGTTCTCTGATGAAAGTCGATTCACGTTGAGCAGAAATGATGGCCGCCAACGATGTTGGAGACGTCAAGGAGAGCGCTATGCATCAGCCACTGTTGTCACCAGACGACCCTTTGGTGGTGGCGGTGTTACAGTGTGGGCAGGTGTGTCTAGTCAATACAGAACTGCTCTACACTTTGTGAATGGTACAGCGACAAGCCCATACTACCTGAATAACATCATTAATCCAGTCATTGTACCCCTGCATGAACAACACAGGCCTAATTTCATCTTCATGGACGACAATGCTCCAGCTCATCGAGGTCGCATCATTAGGGAAAGGCTGCTGGAGACTGGGGTACCTCAAATGGAGTGGCCTGCACTTTCTCCAGACCTGAATCCCATAGAAAACCTATGGGATCAGCTGACTCACCGTGTAGAGGCTCGTAACTCTGTACCCCAGAACCTCAATGACCTGAGGGCCGCCCTTCAAGAAGAGTGGGATGCCATGCCTCAGCAGACAATAAGTCGACTTGTGAACAGCATGAGACGTCGTTGTCAAGCTGTAATTGATGCTCAAGGGCACATGACAAGTTATTGAGACATTGACATTTTTGTTGTGGTATACCCACCACTGTTGTTGGCTTTTGTTTCAATAAATTGTTTGAGATGAGGAAATCACCATTGCATGCTTCTACTTAAATGCCCTACTTTCATGATACGTATAATATCACTGTAGCGTGAACTTACATTTTCCATAAATTTCACCCGAAAGCCAAATATCCCTAACTTTTTGTGAGTAGTGTATGTGCGTAGGGCTTTTTCTAAAGCCAGAATGTTGTGGTGCAGTGAGAGAGAAGCCTTTGAAAGGTCTGTCTTTAAGCTGCCAAAAAAACTTGATCAGGCAAGTTCGCGAAGTGAAGAAGATACTCACGACAGTGCACATGAGGCTTCTGTGAGGGATGTTAGTGAGATTGTAGGGGATTTGCAACAAGAAATGGCAGATAAAACCAGGCTACAGGGAGAGTTTGCGCTTCTTTGTAAAGAGAGGGACAGGTTAGATGAAGAAAAGAAAGCAACAAATAGAAAACTCTATGACGCAGAGGTTAAAATTAAGTGCTTACAGTCTAAATTAGCAAAGTGTACTGAGAGACTGTATCAGCAGCACCCAAAAACATTTTTTAAGAGGCATAATGATTTACTTTTAATCTGTTTTCAGGTCGAGAACGTCATATGCATTACCTGAAGAAAGCCAATAGGGTTTATGAAATAATTAATAATAATTAATGAAATAGCCGCGCAATGTCAAAATGGGTCAGACCCAGACGCATTAAGTAGGCTAATCAATGTTACTGTTGCGAATACAGTGGAATTCTGAAGTCGAGGGACCCGCCAAGTTTGAAACTGAGACGTTTGGCACGTATGGCGTTTTGGGAGTACATATTTAATTAAATACAACACGCCATGACAATATATGTGAGTAAATGTGTAGAGTATATTCGTTTTCCTGTATGAATACCACAAAATATCGGTTCTTGTTCTTGAAAAAATAAGGATAACGGTATCCTAAAAGTAGCACAGATGATGATGTGTTTCCATCCAACGAGAGTGATTACACGGAAGTGAAACGGGCTAATTTAAAAAATAATTTTAAAGCGAACAAACTTCCTTTTTCTGACAAGCTAGCGATTTATATATTGTTATTTGATTATATTGTAGCATTTAGAACAATATACATGAAAAATAAGCTGGCAAAATATGTTTTCTGAAAAATCACAAAAACGGGTTTGACCTCCCTACCACTGTGTCACGCATAGGTAGGTATAGACTAGGTGAGGGTTGCTTGATAAATGGACTTGCTACAGGGAAATAGTGGCACTTAGAAACTACGTGTTCGGCAGAAATCGTCACGAACCGTCTACCAATAAATTTAAAACACAGAGTTTGTGATTTCCAATAATAGTTCGGCTGCAGTAGCAACGAATGTCTCAGTTGAGCAAAAAAGTCCCGCCTGCGGGACCTTCTGCGCGAAGGTTTAAAGTAGATATGGGTAGTGCGTAGTGGAGACAAAAATGGTAAATTAATGCTATTCTGACGTGTGGGTGCTGGGTGGGTGCTCGTACTTCATGCCACCCTGCATAAGTCAGTGCCCCACTTGGGCCACCCCAGTCAAAAAAGTCTGGTCACGCCCCTGCTGTATGGCTCCTTTAACGCACTACCACTGTGCAATGCGATCTGTATGGCTCCATTAACCCACTACCACTGTGCAGTGCGGTCTGTATGGTTCCATTAACCCACTACCACTGTGCAATGCGGTCTGTATGGCTCCATTAACCCACTACCACTGTGCAGTGCAGTCTGAACGGTTCCATTAACCCACTACCACTGTGCAGTGCAGTCTGTACGGTTCCATTAATCCACTACCACTGTGCAGTGTGGTCTGTATGGCTCCATTAACCCACTACCACTGTGCAGTACGGTCTGTACGGCTCCTTTAACCCACTACCACTGTGCAGTGCAGTCTGTACGGCTTCATTAACCCACTACCACTGTGCAGTGCAGTCTGTACGGCTCCATTAACCCACTACCACTGTGCAGTGCAGTCTGTACGGTTCCATTAATCCACTACCACTGTGCAGTGCGGTCTTTACGGCTCCTTTAACCCACTACCACTGTGCAGTGCAGTCTGTACGGCTCCATTAACCCACTACCACTGTGCAGTGCAGTCTGTACGGTTCCATTAATCCACTACCACTGTGCAGTGCGGTCTTTACGGCTCCTTTAACCCACTACCACTGTGCAGTGCGGTCTGTACGGCTTATTTAACCCACTACCACTGTGCAGTGCGGTCTGTATGGCTCCATTAACCCACTACCACTGTGCAGTGTGGTCTGTATGGCTCCATTAACCCACTACCACTGTGCAGTACGGTCTGTACGGCTCCTTTAACCCACTACCACTGTGCAGTGCAGTCTGTACAGCTTCATTAACCCACTACCACTGTGCAGTGCAGTCTGTATGGCTCCATTAACCCACTACCACTGTGCAGTGCGGTCTGTATGGTTCCATTAACCCACTACCACCGTGCAGTGCAGTCTGTACGGTTCCATTAACCCACTAGCACTGTGCAGTGCGGTCTTTACGGCTCCTTTAACCCACTACCACCGTGCAGTGCAGTCTGTATGGCTCCATTAACCCACTAGCACTGTGCAATGCGGTATGTATGGCTCCATTAACCACTACCACTGTGCAATGCGGTCTGTATGGCTCCATTAACCCACTACCACTGTGCAGTGCGGTCTGTATGGCTCCATTAACCCACTACCACTGTGCAGTGCGGTCTGTATGGCTCCATTAACCCACTACCACTGTGCAGTGCGGTCTGTATGGCTCCATTAACCCACTACCACTGTGCAGTGCGGTCTGTATGGTTCCATTAACCCACTACCACCGTGCAGTGCAGTCTGTATGGTTCCATTAACCCACTACCACTGTGCAGTGCGGTCTTTACGGCTCCTTTAACCCACTACCACTGTGCAGTGCGGTCTGTACGGTTCCATTAACCCACTACTACTCTGCAGTACGGTCTGTACGGCTCAATTAACCCACTACCACTGTGCAGTACGGTCTGTATGGCTCCATTAACCCACTACCACTGTGCAGTACGGTCTGTATGGCTCCATTAACCCACTACCACTGTGCAGTGCGGTCTGTATGGTTCCATTAACCCACTACCACTGTGCAGTGTGGTCTGTACGGTTCCATTAACCCACTACTACTCTGCAGTGCAGTCTGTACGGTTCCATTAACCCACTACCACAGTGCAGTGCTGTCTGTATGGCTCCATTAACCCACTACCACTGTGCAGTACGCTCTGTACGACTCCTTTAACCCACTACCACTGTGCAGTGCAGTCTGTACGGCTCCATTAACCCACTACCACTGTGCAGTGCAGTCTGTACGGTTCCATTAATCCACTACCACTGTGCAGTGCGGTCTTTACGGCTCCTTTAACCCACTACCACTGTGCAGTGCGGTCTGTACGGCTTATTTAACCCACTACCACTGTGCAGTGCGGTCTGTATGGCTCCATTAACCCACTACCACTGTGCAGTACGGTCTGTACGGCTCAATTAACCCACTACCACTGTGCAGTAGGGTCTGTATGGCTCCATTAACCCACTACCACTGTGCAGTACGGTCTGTATGGCTCCATTAACCCACTACCACTGTGCAGTGCAGTCTGTACGGTTCCGTTAACCCACTACTACTCTGCAGTACGGTCTGTATGGCTCCATTAACCCACTACCACTGTGCAGTGCGGTCTGTATGGCTCCATTAACCCACTACCACTGTGCAGTGCGGTCTGTATGGCTCCATTAACCCACTACCACTGTGCAGTGCGGTCTGTATGGCTCCATTAACCCACTACCACTGTGCAGTATGGTCTGTACGGCTCCTTTAACCCACTACCACTGTGCAGTGCAGTCTGTACGGCTTCATTAACCCACTACCACTGTGCAGTGCAGTCTGTATGGCTCCATTAACCCACTACCACTGTGCAGTGCAGTCTGTATGGTTCCATTAACCCACTACCACCGTGCAGTGCAGTCTGTACGGTTCCATTAACCCACTACCACTGTGCAGTGCAGTCTGTACTGTTCCATTAACCCATTACCACTGTGCAGTGCAGTCGGTACGGCTCCATTAACCCACTACCACTGTGCAGTGCGGTCTGAACGATTCCATTAACCCACTACCACTGTGCAGTGCGGTCTGTACGGCTCCTTTAACCCACTACCACTGTGCAATGCGGTCTGTAAGGCTCCATTAACCTACTACCACTGTGCAGTGTGGTCTTTATGACTCCATTAACCCACTACCACTGTGCAATGTGGTCTGTATGGCTCCATTAACCTACTACCACTGTGCAGTGTGGTCTTTATGACTCCATTAACCCACTACCACTGTGCAGTGCGGTCTGTATGACTCCATTAACCCACTACCACTGTGCAGTGCAGTCTGTATGGCTCCATTAACCCACTACCACTGTGCAGTGCGGTCTGTATGGCTCCATTAACCCACTACCACTGTGCAGTGTGGTCTGTACGGTTCCATTAACCCACTACTACTCTGCAGTACGGTCTGTACGGCTCAATTAACCCACTACCACTGTGCAGTACGGTCTGTATGGCTCCATTAACCCACTACCACTGTGCAGCACAGACTGTATGGCTCCATTAACCCACTACCACTGTGCAGTGCGGTCTGTACGGTTCCATTAACCCACTACTACTCTGCAGTACGGTCTGTATGGCTCCATTAACCCACTAAGACTGTGCAGTGCGGTCTGTATGGCTCCATTAACCCACTACCACTGTGCAGTGCGGTCTGTATGGCTCCATTAACCCACTACCACTGTGCAATGCAGTCTGTATGGCTCCTTGACCCCACTACCACTGTGCAGTGCGGTCTGTATGGCTCCTTTAACCCACTACCACTGTGCTGTGCAGTCTGTATGGCTCCTTTAACCCACTACCACTGTGCAGTGCGGTCTGTACAGCTCCTTTAACCCACTACTACTCTGCAGTACGGTCTGTATGGCTCCATTAACCCACTACCACTGTGCAGTGCGGTCTGTACGGTTCCATTAACCCACTATCACTGTGCAGTGCGGTCTGTACGGCTCCTTGAACCCACTACCACTGCTCAGTGTGGTCTGTACAACTCTTTTAACCCACTACTACTCTGCAGTACGGTCTGTATTGCTGAATTAACCCACTACCACTGCGCAGCGAAGTCTGTATGGCTCAATTAACCCACTACCACTGTGCAGTGCGGTCTGTATGGCTCCATTAACCCACTACCACTGTGCAGTGCGGTCTGTATGGCTCCATTAACCCACTACCACTGTGCAGTGTGGTCTGTACGGTTCCATTAACCCACTACTACTCTGCAGTACGGTCTGTACGGCTCAATTAACCCACTACCACTGTGCAGTACGGTCTGTATGGCTCCATTAACCCACTACCACTGTGCAGCACAGACTGTATGGCTCCATTAACCCACTACCACTGTGCAGTGCGGTCTGTATGGCTCCATTAACCCACTACCACTGTGCAGTGCGGTCTGTACGGTTCCATTAACCCACTACTACTCTGCAGTACGGTCTGTATGGCTCCATTAACCCACTAAGACTGTGCAGTGCGGTCTGTATGGCTCCATTAACCCACTACCACTGTGCAGTGCGGTCTGTATGGCTCCATTAATCCACTACTACTGTGCAGTGCATTCTGTATGGCTCAATTAACCCACTACCACTGTGCAATGCAGTCTGTATGGCTCCTTGACCCCACTACCACTGTGCAGTGCGGTCTGTATGGCTCCTTTAACCCACTACCACTGTGCTGTGCAGTCTGTATGGCTCCTTTAACCCACTACCACTGTGCAGTGCGGTCTGTACAGCTCCTTTAACCCACTACTACTCTGCAGTACGGTCTGTATGGCTCCATTAACCCACTACCACTGTGCAGTGCGGTCTGTACGGTTCCATTAACCCACTATCACTGTGCAGTGCGGTCTGTACGGCTCCTTGAACCCACTACCACTGCTCAGTGTGGTCTGTACAACTCTTTTAACCCACTACTACTCTGCAGTACGGTCTGTATTGCTGAATTAACCCACTACCACTGCGCAGCGAAGTCTGTATGGCTCAATTAACCCACTACCACTGTGCAGTGCGGTCTGTATGGCTCCATTAACCCACTACCACTGTGCAGTGCGGTCTGTATGGCTTCATTAACCCACTACCACTGTGCAGTGTGGTCTGTACGATTCCATTAACCCACTACCACTGTGCAGTGCGGTCTTTACGGCTCCTTTAACCCACTACCACTGTGCAGGGCAGTCTGTACGGCTCCTTTAACCCACTACCACTGTGCAGTGCGGTCTGTATGGCTCCATTAACCCACTACCACTGTGCAGTGCGGTCTGTACGGTTCCATTAACCCACTACTACTCTGCAGTACGGTCTGTACGGCTCAATTAACCCACTACCACTGTGCAGTGCGGTCTGTATGGCTCCATTAACCCACTACCACTGTGCAGTGCGGTCTGTACGGTTCCATTAACCCACTACTACTCTGCAGTACGGTCTGTACGGCTCAATTAACCCACTACCACTGTGCAGTACGGTCTGTATGGCTCCATTAACCCACTACCACTGTGCAGCACAGACTGTATGGCTCCATTAACCCACTACCACTGTGCAGTGCGGTCTGTACGGTTCCATTAACCCACTACTACTCTGCAGTACGGTCTGTATGGCTCCATTAACCCACTAAGACTGTGCAGTGCGGTCTGTATGGCTCCATTAACCCACTACCACTGTGCAGTGCGGTCTGTATGGCTCCATTAATCCACTACTACTGTGCAGTGCATTCTGTATGGCTCAATTAACCCACTACCACTGTGCAATGCAGTCTGTATGGCTCCTTGACCCCACTACCACTGTGCAGTGCGGTCTGTATGGCTCCATTAACCCACTACCACTGTGCAGTGCGGTCTGTCCGGTTCCATTAACCCACTACTACTCTGCAGTACGGTCTGTATGGCTCCATTAACCCACTACGACTGTGCAGTGCGGTCTGTATGGCTCCATTAACCCACTACCACTGTGCAGTGCGGTCTGTATGGCTCCATTAACCCACTACTACTGTGCAGTGCATTCTGTATGGCTCAATTAACCCACTACCACTGTGCAATGCAGTCTGTATGGCTCCTTGAACCCACTACCACTTTGCAGTGCGGTCTGTATGGCTCCTTTAACCCACTACCACTGTGCTGTGCAGTCTGTATGGCTCCTTTAACCCACTACCACTGTGCAGTGCGGCCTGTACAGCTCCTTTAACCCACTACCACTGTGCAGTGCGGTCTGTACGGCTCCTTTAACCCACTACCACTGTGCAGTGCGGTCTGTACGGCTCCTTGAACCCACTACCACTGTGCAGTGCAGTCTGTACAGCTCCTTTAACCCACTACTACTCTGCAGTACGGTCTGTATGGCTCCATTAACCCACTACCACTGTGCAGTGCGGTCTGTACGGTTCCATTAACCCACTATCACTGTGCAGTGCGGTCTGTACGGCTCCTTGATCCCACTACCACTGCTCAGTGTGGTCTGTACAACTCTTTTAACCCACTACTACTCTGCAGTACGGTCTGTATTGCTGAATTAACCCACTACCACTGCGCAGCGAAGTCTGTATGGCTCAATTAACCCACTACCACTGTGCAGTGCGGTCTGTATGGCTTCATTAACCCACTACCACTGTGCAGTGCGGTCTGTATGGCTTCATTAACCCACTACCACTGTGCAGTGTGGTCTGTACGATTCCATTAACCCACTACCACTGTGCAGTGCGGTCTTTACGGCTCCTTTAACCCACTACCACTGTGCAGGGCAGTCTGTACGGCTCCTTTAACCCACTACCAGTGTGCAGTGCGGTCTGTATGACTCCATTAACCCACTACCACTGTGCAGTGTGATCTGTATCGCTCAATTAACCCACTACCACTGTGCAGTGCAGTCTGTATGGCTCCATTAACCCACTACCACTGTGCAGTGTGGTCTGTATGGCTCCATTAACCCACTACCACTGTGCAGTGCGGTCTGTATGGCTCCATTAACCCACTACCACTGTGCAGTGTGGTCTGTATGGCTCCATTAACCCACTACCACTGTGCAGTGTGGTCTGTACGGTTTCATTAACCCACTACTACTCTGCAGTATGGTCTGTACGGCTCCATTAACCCATTACCACTGTGCAGTGCAGTCTGTACGGTTCCATTAACCCACTACTACTCTGCAGTATGGTCTGTATGGCTCCATTAACCCACTACCACTGTGCAGTGCGGTCTGTATGGCTCCATTAACCCACTACCAGTGTGCAGTGCGGTCTGTATGGCTCCATTAACCCACTACCATTGTGCAGTGCATTCTGTATGGCTCAATTAACCCACTACCACTGTGTAGTGCGGTCTGTACGGCTCCTTTAACCCACTACCACTGTGCAGTGCGGTCTGTACGGCTCCTTGAACCCATTACCACTGTGCAGTGCGGTCTGTACGGCTCCTTTAACCCACTATCACTGTGCAGTGCGGTCTGTACGGCTCCTTGAACCCACTACCACTGTGCAGTGCGGTCTGTACGGCTCCTTTAACCCACTACTACTCTGCAGTATGGTCTGTATGGCTCAATTAACCCACTACCACTGTGCAGTGCGGTCTGTATGGCTCCATTAACCCACTACCACTGTGCAGTGCAGTCTGTATGGTTCCATTAACCCACTATCACTGTGCAGTACGGTCTGTATGGCTCCATTAAGCAACTACCACCATGCAGTGCGGTCTGTATGGCTCAATTATCCCACTACCACTGTGCAGTGCGGTCTGTATGGCTCCATTAACCCACTACCACTGCATGAGGGGCGGCGGACTCTGAGGGGGGACAGAACCGCCATCCCGTATAACTGCAGTCACGCCCCCCTCTTTCCCCACAGGTCAGGGGATTTAGGCCACCCCATTTTTGTGAGGGTTAGCGAGCGGCAGGCGACCGCCGCATTCACAGAGTGGCGAGGCTAAGACAGAGCGGGCGAGCGGCTTTCTCCAGAACGAGAGGGTCACGCGTCCTGCGCTCCGACCCCATTTCTGGAACGCGCTTTTAATTAGTTTACCCCCCCCAGTGGAAAGCACCAGGCTGAGAGCCAGAAAACTGCAGGCTGCCTGGAGGCAGGGGTGGAAAACATCGGAGAGCAATGGCGTTAATGCCGGCACGTAAGCTAAACCCTGCGCGGACACCTAGCTGAGTAAGGGCCACAGCTCAAGGCCCCAATAAGCCAGGTTGCGAGAGCGGTCTGTGTTGGGGGGGGGGGGGGGGGTATTCAAGTCCGAAGAAGTCAGAAGAGGAGAGCATATGAAATGGAGTTGGGGGGTGAGGTTGGGCTGTGTATTGAAGGAATATGTGGTGGAATGAAGGGGGAGGTGGTTACCCATGGCCTAGAAGGAGACAAGGGGGATAATACAATGTCTGGAAGGGATTGGAGGGGGCATATGCAGCCTAGAAAGAGGCAGGGGGCAGGGGCATCACCACAGATATATGTCTAGGAGGGTTAAGCCACTACTAGGGGGGTCTGGGGGCATGCACCCCCAGGAGAATGGTTTTTAAAAAGCAGCCACAAAATGGTCGTTCCCCATCAGTTTTTAGAGCAGCAATAGGCCTACATTCAATAAATAATTTGGCATTGTTGTTGCAAAGAATATTTATTTTCTTGGATATACAGCAATAGGGTCGGGCTGTATGATACCGTCCTCTATCAACAAAAATTTATAGGCATTGGCAATGGCTGACACATCATGACGTCAAAGACAATGTGCATTCTAGTTTGACAGCTAATAGCAAGTTGCCTCAATGGCAGCGGAATTCATTTAGGCCTGGTCTGTAGGTAAAATTTAACCAGCGTTTTGTCTTTTATTGCAATTAAAAGCCATATTCCATAGCATACATCTAAATATTCACGTAGGTCTATGTATTTCACTTGTGATCACCGTTCATGAGGGGGGTGGGGGGTTCCTTAGAGTTAACGTTACTCTCTCACGGTTTTTTATCATTACAAAAAAACCTTACACTTTTTTTTAGCTTTATCAAAATATCAATTAATAGTCAATTAAGCCAACTGCGGACATAAAACCAGAGAAGCTACATGTTGCAGATGGGTTCCGTTTTATAACAATAACAGGCAAGCTACACAAATTCCGTTTAGGCATTTTAGTCAAATAACTAATAGGCTAACGTCATCTCATATAAACCTGAACCAGTAGGCTATATAGGAACTATATACCAAACTAAAGGGTTTACAGTCATATTTTAAACCCAGTTATACCCATAATGCATGTAAGAATAAGAATCACAGCATGATTTCACTTGATACAAGCAAAGTCAAGTTGTCTTACACATCGTAGTCAACAGTAGACTCTGGCTGGTTAACATATGACTCTAAATAGTGGCATAGCCTATGTACAATTGATGAATAGACTACATGGAGCATGAACATAAAGTAGTTTGAACTTCCTTGGTTACATATGTTTTCTACAGTCTACAGTATGGAGCCAGCTGGCAATAGCACTTGAGCAGACCATTGGAGCAAATGCATTTGTAGCTAACGTTAACATTTCCGGAATGTTTTTAACCCACTGGAATGAGTGCTTACACGAACGTTACTGACATTCCGTTAGCCAAGTAGCTTATGTTGTTACCAAACTTCCCGAGCTCAAGTACCAGTCGTGATTGTTACAGCAGCATTACGTGAACGTTCACTTCTACAACCCACTCTCCAGCAGCCATTCTGGAGTCTCGATGGCACATTTTGTCAAATCAATCTGGAAAAAAATTACGATTAAAGCTAGTGGCTTAATAAAGATTTAGGGGGGCTACAGTAAATTTTAGGGGGCTAAAGCCCCGTAAAATAGGTCTGACGACGCCACTGGCAGGGGGTAATGGGGGCAATGTATAGAGAGAGCCAGGGCAGGGGGTAATGTATATAACTTAAAAGGATTTGGGGGAAGGGTATGTATACAGAGTCTGGGGGTATATGTATACAGCTTAAAAGGATTCAGGGAGGGCTGGAATATTCCATAAAGAGCCAGAAAGGACAGGCCCTGGGGGAGAAGCAGAACTGAGAAGGTGAAATTAGAAAAACAAAATATAAACAGCAGAGAGAACTGGGCCCCATAGAGCAGAACCAGGATGTGAGCAGCATAATTGGCCCCATAGAGCAGAACCAGGATGTGAGCAGCATAATTCCAAGTAGGGGGAGGAGGAGGAGGAATATTCTCTCACATTCTCATTGCAACTTTGTTTCTGTTTTTATATTGACTTTTTTTGGGGAGCGTGCGGCACGGGACATGTGGTGTGAAACACACCGATCTGGGTACAGGTAAGACCGTGTGACGTGGGAGATAGACCACACTACTCGAAGAACTGAGGATGAGAAATCACCTCGTCACCCAAACTTGCATCATACACTGTGTGAGCTCAGGTCCTAACCCTAACCCAACCCTACACCTCAATCACATGACACTGGAACACTTTGTGCTGTCAATCTATCTCTTACATCTAATCTCCACTACAGCAGCCCCCCTTTCTCACCCACTCTTCCCGTTTATCGGCTTGCATCTACAGTAAAAACGGCAAGAAAAAACCCTGTTTCTGCTGTGAAAGCTTCCACATGAGCTTCTAGCTGAAGGCACTTTATGAGCTATATGAAAGAACTCACTTTTGTTGCTCCGTAATTAACCCTTTAAGGTGTAAGGCCACAAATTAACTGAACATTCTATTGCTGATGTAACAATCACTACTGGTAATTTAAAGACGTTCTAGGACACTGACATAGAACTTTGAAAAATTCTGAAAAACATACTCTTCATAGGGTTATGTGGCCATCTGTCGCCCCTCTGACCGGATTTCTTCTGGCATGACTACAGAGACGGATGGTATGAGCAAGGCTGGCCTCCGGAGGCCACGTGAAAACTTTCTGGGAATAAACATTGCCACTGGTATCTATTGAATGTTGATAAAACAGCCAATCAGCGACAAGGCCTTGCAGCTACCGTGTAATCGTGTCATGTGTTCTTGTCTGTCATATAAGCCGTCATATATGAACACTTAATAGATTTGATGAGTGGTGTCTTTTCGGAAGCATTTCATGTGGCCTCTGAAGTTTGGAAGGCAGCTGGTATGATAACAGCAAAGAAGGTGAAAAGAAAGCCACAGGGCTGACGTATAATGGTGCCAATGACACATGGCGCCAATGATCGTTATTCCACTAAAAAAACTTTAAATAAAAAAAAGGTCATTATTGGTATCGTTTATCTCCGAGCCCAAGCAGGGGCATTAAATATGAATGCATGGTTTCACTCACTCCGCTAGTGGAAGAAGGAAGGCTCTGCTTTGTCAAAACTGAGAAATTCCTGGGGACTGCTCTGTGTCCCTGTCCCATATTGTAAATGCACTGTTCCAGTGCAATGCTAGACTGTTCAAATGCATAGATGGACCCCACGGTCTGGTGTCTGTTAAGGCACTGTTCTAGTGCATGAATGGACCATGATAGGTTTGACATATTTGTGACATCTCCCTCTACAGTGGAAGAATGTGAAAACAGTGCTCTTCTGACAAGTTCTGCACAAAAGGTTACAGTCAGGTCTCCAAGAGGAGTTAAAAAAACTTCTTTGAGTGGGGATCTTTAAGTCACTGTTCAAGTACATGGATGGGCCCCACAGTCTGGTATCTGATAAGGCATTGTTCTAGTGCATGGATGGGCCCCACGGTCTGGTATCTGATAAGGCACTGTTCTAGTGCATGGATGAGCCCTAAGGTCTGGTGTCAAATCTAGACCATGCCAGTGCCAACTGTGGTTGACAGCCCCACAGGGCTGACGTATAATTGCTCCTAGAGCGACCCAGGGATGGGAGGGTTTGGGTTGGCTGGTATGACAGCGACTCGTCACACAATAGCAGCTGGCCAATGAAGTGAAGGCAAGCCCAGGCAGGAGCATAAGGCGCTACTCCCTGAGCTGATCTGTGTAACAGCGCACAAGGCAAACTAGCTGGCCTAAGCCCCACCCTTAACAAGGAGACAAGGAAGCACTCGATCAAAAACAAGAAGTGACCAGTGCAACACTGAGAGGCCAGGGTCACGACCTCCCTCTCCCCAAGAACCACATTTCATACAACCTCCTTTCTTTGAGAATTCAGAAAGTTGCCTTTTATTTTGAATGCACCCTGGTCTTGGAACATGCAGCAAAAACAAAGATTTATAGTCCTGCTACTTTGGCGGAATTCAAAAATTTGGGACAAACACTGTAACAGAGATACGTGTCTGTTTCTAACAACTGAATGCCCTGTTAAGTCAGATTTTTTACTTTTTTTTGATTTTATCTGTGGGCTTTGTGCTTATGCTTGTATTGCATGTTGCCTCTTGGCCGGACACCCTTGTAAAAAAAACAAGAAAAAAAAACAACATTTTAGATATTACTCTCAATGGCACTTTCCTAATATAACAAACCCAAAATCGCTTGACCAGTCCTGGGGTGCTCAGTCCAGTAGGTCAGCTTTGGGGGGTTCGGGCTCAGGCGCCCCCCCTCCACAGGGTTGGTTAAGTCCCTCCTTTGCCCCCCACCCACCCTCCATGGCAGAATTACAGATGGGTTTGGACATCAGCAGAGAGAAAGAACTGCCTTCCAACAGAATCAGGCTTTTTTTTTAAACTTTAAAAAAGCAGCAAGTAATACGCAGTGCCATGTTATTTAGTGGATGACAACTGCAGTAATATGAGCTTAGCAGGAAAAACTGATTGATCAGTGTGAACAATAACATAAGGAGGGATGTGGGTGTATTGTATATACAGTCAAGCCGGAAGGTCTGCACACCCCTTTCACCTTCTCCACGTTTAATTACGTTACAGACATATTCATTTTTTGTCTCAAAATTCTACACAAAATAGCCCATAATGACAAAATGAAAACAGGTTTTTAGACATTTGTGCTAATTTATTAAAAATCAGAATGTAAAATATCATATGTACACAAGTGTGCACACCCTTTGATGTGACACCCAAAAGTGAGCTGAGGTGCATTTTGTTTCCACTGATACTGCTTGAGATGTTTCTACAACTTAATTGGAGTCCACCTGTGATAAATTCAATTGATTGGACATGATTGGGGATTGCCAACACCTGCCTATATAAGGTCCCACAGTTGACAGTGCATGTCAGAGCAAACTCCAAGCCATGGGGTCAAAGGAATTATCTCCAGACCTCAGAAACAGGATTGTGTCAAGGCATAGATCTGGAGAAGGGTACGGAAAAATCTCTGCAGCTTTACAGGTCCCAAAGAGCACAGTGGCCACCATCATTCATAAATGGAAGAAGTTTGGAACCACCAAGAATCTTCCTAGACCTGGCCGCCCGGCCAAACTGAGCAATCGGGGAAGACGGGCATTGGCCAGGGAGGTGAGCAGGAACCCGAGGGTCACTCTGACAGAGCTCCAGCGTATCCTTGTGGAGATGGGAGAACCTTTCAGAAGATCAACCATCCAGGCAGCACTCCACCAATCAGGCCTTTATGGTAGAGTGGCCAGACTCCTTAGTAAAAGGCACATCACAGCCCGCTTGGAGTTTGCCAAAAGGCACCTAGAGGACTCTCAAACCATGAGAATCAAGATTCTCTGGTCTGATGAAACCAAAATTGAACTTTTTGGCCTGAATACCAAGTGTCACGTCTGGAGGAAACCAGGCACCGCTCATCACCTGGCTAATACCATCCCTACAGTGAAGCATGGCGGTGGCAGCATCGTGATGTGGGGATGTTTTTCAGCAGCGGGAACGGGGCGACTAGTCCTGATAGAGGGAAAGATGAATGCAGCTAAGTACACCAAGATCCTTGAAGAAAACCTGCTCCAGAGCGCTGTGGACCTCAGACTGGGGCGAAGGTTTACCTTCCAACATGACAACGACCCGAAGCACACAGCCAAGAGAACAAAGGAGTGGCTTCGGAGAAAGTCTGTGCATGTCCTTGAGTGGCCCAGCCAGAGCCCAGACCTGAATCCAATTGAACATCTGTGGAAAGAGCTGAAAATGGCTGTGTATCGATGCTCCCCATCCAACCTGACGGAGCTTGCAAGGATATGCCAAGAGGAATGGGCAAAAATGTCCAGAAACAAGTGTGCCAAGCTCGTAGCTTCTTTCCCAAGATGCCTTGAAGGTGTAATCGCTGCCAAAGGTGCGGCAACCAAGTATTAGGCTAAGGGTGCGTACAGATATGTAACCCCTAAATAACCTATTTTTGTCAGTAAAATAAAATAGCATATTTTCTAAAAACCTGTTTTCACTTTGTCATTATTGGCTATTGTGTGTAGATGTTTGAGGCAAAAAATGAACTCAATCTATTGTAAGTCTGTAACGTAATAAAATGTGGAGAAGGTGAAAGGGGTGTGCAGACTTTCCGGCTTGACTGTAAAATGTGTATATATGCAGATGAAATTAAAGGAAAAACCCCTACAGTGAGGGGGTCCGGTGGCTCGGTTATGCTGTGGAGGGCATTTTCCTGGCATGGTTTGGGTCCACTTGTACCCTTAGAGGGAAGGGTCACTGTAAATCAATACAACGTTATTCTGAGTAATCACCTTTATCCTATGTTGAAACATTTCTATCCTGATGGGAGTGGTGAAACAGTTCAATTTTTGTTTAATCATACCAGAGGACATTTCTCCAAAAAGTAAGATCTTTGTCCCCATGTGTAGTTGCAAACTGTAGTCTGGCTTTTTTATGGCGCTTTTGGAGTAGTGGCTTCCTCCTTGCCGAGCAGCCTTTCAGGTTACGTCGACTCGTTTTACTGTGAATATAGATACTTTTGTACCTGTTCCCTCCAGCATCTTCACAAGGTCCTTTGCTGTTGTTCTGGGATTGATTTGCACTTTTCGCACCAAAGCACGTTCATCTCTGGGAGACAGAACGCGTTTCCTTCCTGAGCGGTATGACGGCTGCGTGGTCCCATGGTGTTTATACTTGCGTACTATTGTTTGTACAGACGAACGTGGTACCTTCAGGTGTTTGCAAATTGCTCCCAAGGATGAACCAGACTTGTGGAGGTCCACAATTTTGAAGGTAAGCCTTAAAATACGTCCACAGGTACACCTCCAACTGACTGAAATAATGTCAATTAGCCTATCAGAAGTTTCTAAAGCCATGACATCATTTTCTGGAATTTTCCAAGCTGTTTAAAGGCACAGTCAACTTAGTGTATGTAAACTTCTGACCCACTGGAATTGTGATATAGTGAATTAAAAATGAAATAATCTGTAAAAATTGTTGGAAAAATTACTTGTGTCATGCACAAAGTAGATGTCCTAACTGACTTGCCAACACTATAGTTTGCTAACATGAAATCTGTGGAGTGGTTAAAAATTTGTTTTAATGACTTCAACCTAAGTGTATGTAAACTTCCGACTTCAACTGTATATATAAATATAGTACTGAGAAATGAGATCCAGAAAATTGAAAGGGATGTCTATCTCCATGATGTTTTGGGACTCCCAGACCACAGCCTGTCTGTAAATGCCCTGCTGGGTCAGCCGTACTGTCTGAAAACGCCCTGCTGGGTCAGCCGTACTGTCTGTGATTATGACGGTGAGCTGTACTCTACCCCCATAGTACAGCTCCTTGAGTGAAGGGCGCTGGTCCCCTTTCTGTGTTTTTCTATCACCATTTTCAACAGCCATGATACGTTCAGCAAGATAAATCAGCTCATAAGCAAAGTCTAATCACCTCTCAGGCAAATGAGGCAATTTAGAGCTTGTTCAACAGCTAGAATTCATCAGTCATGAACGACCAATCAATCAAACTGACACAAAGAAATAAATCCAGAAAACCTTTTTTGTACATGCCTGCTTTTGTTAGTAGAGTAACACATTTTTTGATGCTTGGAACAGCATAAACTATAATTCAATTATGAAATCCCTTTAATGAGTCATTTTACACAACCTGTAGCAGACAACTGACAGGTACAAGCTCATATACTCTGAAGTATAATAAACAATGAGGGCTGCTAGGTGGCTCATCCTGTTAAGGCACGGTTCCAGTGAATAGATAGGCCCCAGCCTGGTATCTGTTAAAACACTGTGCCAGTGTGGGGATGGGTGGATGGGCCCCACAGTCTCGTATCTGTTAAGCCACTGTTATAGCGCATGGATAGGCCCCATGGTCTGGTATCTGTGAAAGCACTGTTCTAGTGCTCTGATGGGCCTGGGTCTGGTATCTGTTAAGGCACTGTTCTAGTGTATGGATGGGCCTGGGTCTGGTATCTGTTAAGGTACTGTTCTAGTGCATGGATGGGCCTGGGTCTGGTATCTGTTAAGGCACTGTTCTAGTGCTCTGATGGGCCTGGGTCTGGTATCTGTTAAGGCACTGTTCTAGTGTATGGATGGGCCTGGGTCTGGTATCTGTTAAGGTACTGTTCTAGTGCATGGATGGGCCTGGGTCTGGTATCTGTTAAAGCACTGTTCTAGTGCATGGATGGGCCTGAGTCTGGTATATGTTAAAGCACTGTTCTAGTGCATGGATGGGCCTGAGTCTGGTATATGTTAAAGCACTATTCTAGTGTATGGATGGGCCTGAGTCTGGTATATGTTAAAGCACTGTTCTAGTGCATGGATGGGCCTGAGTCTGGTATATGTTAAAGCACCGTTCTAGTGCATGGATGGGCCTGAGTCTGGTATATGTTAAAGCACTATTCTAGTGTATGGATGGGCCTGAGTCTGGTATATGTTAAAGCACTGTTCTAGTGCATGGATGGGCCTGAGTCTGGTATATGTTAAAGCACCGTTCTAGTGCATGGATGGGCCTGGGTCTGGTATATGTTAAAGCACTATTCTAGTGCGTGGATGGGCCTGAGTCTGGTATATGTTAAAGCACCTTTCTAGTGTATGGATGGGCCTGGGGCTCGTATCTGTTAAGGCAGTGTTGTAGTACATCGATGGGCCTGAGTCTGGAATATGTTAAAGCACCGTTCTAGTGCATGGATGGGCCTGGATCTGGTATATGTTAAGGCAGTGTTCTAGTGCATGGATGGGCCTGAGTCTGGTATATGTTAAAGCACTGTTCTAGTACATGGATGGGCCTGAGTCTGGTATATGTTAAAGTACCTTTCTAGTGCATGGATGGGCCTGGGGCTGGTATCTGTTAAGGCAGTGTTCTAGTGCATGGATGGGCCTGGGGCTGGTATCTGTTAAGGCAGTGTTCTAGTGCATGGATGGGCCTGGGGCTGGTATCTGTTAAGGCAGTGTTCTAGTACATGGATGGGCCTGAGTCTGGTATATGTTAAAGTACCTTTCTAGTGCATGGATGGGCCTGGGGCTGGTATCTGTTAAGGCAGTGTTCTAGTGCATGGATGGGCCTGGGGCTGGTATCTGTTAAGGCAGTGTTCTAGTGCATGGATGGGCCTGGGGCTGGTATCTGTTAAGGCAGTGTTCTAGTACATGGATGGGCCTGAGTCTGGTATATGTTAAAGTACCTTTCTAGTGCATGGATGGGCCTGGGGCTGGTATCTGTTAAGGCAGTGTTCTAGTGCATGGATGGGCCTGGGGCTGGTATCTGTTAAGGCAGTGTTCTAGTGCATGGATGGGCCTGGGGCTGGTATCTGTTAAGGCAGTGTTCTAGTGCATGGATGGGCCTGGGGCTGGTATCTGTTAAGGCAGTGTTCTAGTGCATGGATGGGCCTGGGGCTGGTATCTGTTAAGGCACTGTTCTAGTACATGGATGGGCCTGAGTCTGGTATCTGTTAAGGCAGTGTTCTAGTGCATGGATGGGCCTGAGTCTGGTATCTGTTAAGGCAGTGTTCTAGTGCATGGATGGGCCTGAGTCTGGTATCTGTTAAGGCAGTGTTCTAGTGCATGGATGGGCCTGGGTCTGGTATCGTATCTGGCCCGCCTGCTGAGCTGAACATGACGTGTGATCCTCAAGTCTCCGTAAGCCCGACCTCTCGACCACAGCGTGAAACAACATTGCATGTTTTGGAGGAGAGGGCAAGCCGGCCTTGGGCCCTCCTGTGAGTATGACATTAAATTATGAAATTTATGAGTATGAAATTAGGAGAAAAGGGGGGGATTTTTTTGGTTTTCAAATCAAAGATGGTGAGTGGGGAGAGGTCGTCAATGTCGCCAACACTGTTCATTTTTGAAAGTCAGGTCTCTGTATAAGAAACTGAGATACCGACGAGGAAGAGGAAAAAAAGGATGGAAAAGAAAAAGGTGGAGGGAAAAGAGAAGCACTTTCAGGCTCCGGTTCAACACCCCGCCGGTGTCGGGCGTTCCAGATGACACCGCGAGCATCGCGCGCGTTTCCCGCCTTTAGACCCTCCTCCCAGCTGGGACACCATTGACCCACTTTCACTCTCCAGCCCAGGAACGAGGGACTTTTTCCCCCCCAAAAAAGTTAAAATCAATCCCAGATTCCCACACTGGAAATTCCAGCACCTTTTAAAATTGTTTTCATGTGTAAGGTTTCTCAGCACTGGAAAGCAGAGAGGAAGCCAGCCTTTGAACAAAGGAGTCCAGGCAAGTCCAGTTTCACATTAAAACTGTAAGACCAGGGGCTGCTGGTGGCACATCCAGATAAGGCACTGCTGTAGTGCAGAGGTGGGCAATGAGGGCCGCATCTGTTTCTGAATACAATACATCTGTCTGCACATACATTGGAATAATATGGTATGCATTTTGTATGGGTAGTACAAAAACGGTAGGAATAGATAGTACTTACAAAATGGGAAGAAAGAGAAGAATTAGAAAGATCCTGAGAAAGAACAGTACGTACTAATTATGCGAGACGTGCGGTAGACAGCAGACCCTCCCCCCCGCACGGTTGGGAATTAGATCCCCGCCATGGCACTTTACCGCCCAAACTCCGAGACTGCCTACCCCACACACAAAAACGAAAATATTCACACTAACAATCAGACACTCACTCACACACACATGCTTATTCACCCATATCCACACAGACACCCACACAATGGGCTTCATTCATGAAATGTTTACTCTTGATTCATCAAACCATGGGGAAAGGCAGATTTTTTTGTATTCACGTAGGTATGTTCATACATTCCGATTCATCGTAAAAGACAGGCATGCGCACATTTTTTTTGCAATTAGCATAAATCCACGGCCATGAATTGCCATATATGGAAGTTGCTAATTCCATTTACAGGTGCATACGAAGCCCAGAAAAAGCAAAATAAAGAATTATTCCGACACTGAAATTGAAGTTTTATTAGCAGATGTTCAGTCAAGGGGAAAAAAAATTTAAAAAAGATTTAGTATTGTCAGTACCGGTGTCATATGAACTGGTAATGTAAAGGCCTAGCAGGAGATAACATGTACCATCAATGCAGGATCACCCATCACACAAACTGTTAAAATAGGAAAACTAAAAAAAAGTGTGTCCGCAGCGCAAGAGAAGTGCGTGAGTAGTGTGTCCGCAGGGTATGAGTAGTGCACGAGTAGTGTGTCCACAGTGCATTAGTAAGCTAGCGAGCGAGCACAGGATCAGGATAACCAGGAACCAAAAAAAACTCACAAAGCGACATATTGTGCAAGTGATATATACATACAACTAAATGCTTTCCCTGGGTGTTTCTACTCTGAACCTCTCCAGATTTAGTCCAATCAGAGGGGGAAAGCAGTGTTGCCTAGTGAGCCCTATTCGGAAAGGATGAGTGGGCCAGGACTCGGTAATGAGGAGAAACCTCACTACAGAAACTACAGACTGCAACATTATGAAACCAGAACAATAGGAGCCAGTAAGTACCAGCTGGATCACTCTAAATTGGTGCTTTCAGTGAGTTATAAAACTTAGTGACCTCTGCCTGATACAAAGAAAAACCCTAATGTTAGGGTACACGTTTCATGAATTTGGTACAATCTAACTTTTTTCCCTTCCCTTTTCAAGTTTTTTTTAAACAAAAAATTACATTTCAGTGTTTTAATGAGTGGGGATCTTTAGATATCCCTGCGAATCAGGAATATGCATCAGATGAAAGCACTAGTCGGAGGTGTGCGTGTGTGTGTTAGAGAGAAAAAGTGTGGGTCTGTAGGAGCAAGTGTGAGCATGTGTGTGTTTAACAGAGGAAGAGAGAGAATGAGACCATGTATACGTCTACAGTAAATGTCACCATTGCCCAAAGATATATCTGCTAAGACAATGGCCTTAACATGCAGTTCAAGTTCTGTTTATCATGATTTTAAGGTCAAACACTGATGCTTTGCTTTGCACACAAAGGACTCTTCCTTTGTGCACACAGACGATTTAACGGGAAAAACATCCCTCTGGTTCTTGTAAAACAAAGACAGTCATGACCGCAGATCCCTCTTTCAGCCATTAATTCTTCATCCCCTCTCCTCAGAATTTCTCTGTCTGACAGCATGACTTCACATGTGCTAGACACATCCAAACATGAACTTCCACCTTTGACCTTTGACCAGCCTGTGCCCCACATAATTGTAGCTGTTGCCCAGTTCTTGAAGTTCTCATTGCTACACCACAGTCATTCAAAAAAAAATGCCACACTTTAGAGATACAATTAGGTATTCTAAATTTGGAAAAAAGTAAAACAAGGGATAAAGAGTTAAAGGTCCAAAAAAAAACATGTTTGTCAACTGGCTTCCACTTTTAATATGGGGAGAGAATCTAAGGTTAGACACTACAAAGACTGGAAAACGAACACCTTTTTTTTTACACGTTTTCCAGTTAACCTACAATGCATTCATAGCCTAGCTCCATCACTTTTTATATGGCTCCTCAGTATACCAATCAGCTACCAGCCAATTATGAGTCAATGTATATATTTATCCCGTAGTTGACTGAAGTTTTCACTGTCAAGTGTTTATATCTTACATGATTTTACATTGTTACAGACTGCTGTTGGAGTATGTTAGTTCATGGTCGTAAAGTTGACATTTGACTTTATTTCCTCACATTGAGACGAAATGACACCGTTTCGCTTCCATTCTTCGCAAAGCATTTTGATGAACATCAGTTAGATTTTTGCCACGCGCGCAAGCAGACGCCTACGTTATAACTTTGAGAGTTGATCAGGGAACATTTTTCAGGGAAACATTTGATCAGGGAACTATATAACCTCACTCAATTGTCAAAGCCGACACCAGATCAGCGCTTTTAAACACGAGCCTACGACAATCACAGTGAGAATAGGACACTGTAAAAGAGAATGGTTATAAAATAATAATTGATTGGACTTTTTGGATTGGATTTTTATTAAGCTGAGATATCACTCATATTTGAATTAGGCTAATGTAATACATGTTCAGTCATCTTAAAGCTAAACCTGAGACAATTTGAAATATTTAGGAGCCTATACCGGAAATAAATATTTAATCTTAAAGGGATAGTTCGGAATTTTGGACATAATGTCGCAATTACGACTTACCCATGATGTAGTTGATTGATGGAAACCATTTTCTGCTAATTCCATGCCACGCACTTAAACACTCCACAGTGCACCCAAAGCAAATAAAATACGACGACAGTCTATCTGGGGAGCGATACTGTACGTTACCTACGAATGTATTGCCGGCACTGGTCGACTATAACAACAAATAAGAGCAACAAGTTGCAATGGCCACGTTCGCTCCGCCGCCGTACTTCCACAGAGAATATAGGTCAGCACAAAGTAAAGGATTCAACGATAGTTTGACTTCAAAAATGATGGTATAAACACTCAAAATAACCCCGATAGACTTTTCTTCCTGTAAACGGCTGTGAGACGTTTTGGTGACACGTACCTGTACTGGCAGGCAGTGGAAAAAAGTTTTTCCTCCAATTACATTGCTCGATTTTCAACTTGTCCTCAACGTCAATGTGAGTGACAGCTAACTTAGAGTAACAGGTTGCTCACTGTAGCAAGTTAGCAACTGTCAGATTGCGAACTGTGAACAAAATGGGACGAAAGTGCTTGTTTTGTGTGAGAGTCCTCACACGCTATTTTGTATCCCCACAAACACATGGCTACGGATAAAATGGCTAGAATTTTGCCACATGAAGGAGGCTGCAATCTGCTCGAGCTCAAGGATCTGTAATTTGCATTTCGAGAATTATTTATTCACGAATGAAATTGCTGACCAGATGGGATTTGGGAGCTTCTACTCCCTCACTGAGTGGGCCATTCCCACCATCCACTACAATGGTCCCTCACTCCCTTTGAAAGTAAGTAATTAATTAGCATTTCTTTATAACGTTATATTTAATTCACCATCGGAAATAGCAAAGTTAGCTACATATCATCTTGCTATACAGCCAGAAACGAGAGAGGTTGCAAGTTAGGTGTAATGTTAGCTGTAGCTTACATTGCTTGTTTTGTTGTTGATTCATTAAATAATCTATAGCTATCTAGTTATGTAACGTTAGCTATATTATCTACACTTCAAGAACTGATGTTTCTCCCTTTTAAGAAAGACTGAGAATTTTCGGGATTCCAGATTCAAATTAGTGAGATATTGATAATTACAGATATTACAACTGCTATTTATGGCAGTAGTTGTTGCTGTCCAGCAATTTGCACACAGCTATCCTGTTATTGCGGTAATGGTAACGTTAATATAAAAACAAAACAGGATTCCGGATAAATATTTATTACAGATGTTGACGTTACATACGACTGTTATCATATCATTCAGAAACATCAAGATTCTCTCGGGGGTGGACCACATTTTCTGCAACTCCGGCAGCAGCAGCAACAGGGGGTGGCTCAAACATATAGGGCCACAATGGAGGGAAGCTGCCCCCATACTCGTAGTGATCTCCCTCCCTCGCGGTACTATCCTCGCCCTCCCCGTCCTCATCTCCCTCTTCGTTCTCATCCTCCTGCCCCTCGGTGTCCCACAGAAACTATGCTTCCTCCTCCTCAACAGAGGGGGATGGAGGAGGAGAGTGATCCTCAATTTGAGACACAATGTCATCCATTTTGGCTTTCTTTTGAGCACTGCTATCCAGAAGCTAACTAGCTAGCCACCGGGACAGCCGGCCATTTAAAAAAATTGGTACATTTCACAAGGAAGCGTTCTGAAAAGCATTAGGAAAAATGTGATCTGACTTCCGTTTTGTGGGGCCTTTAAGTGAACATTCTAATGCTGATCTAACAATCACTACTGGTAATTGAAAGCAGTTCTAGAACAGTAGTTCTGGAAAAGCATTCCAAAAAACAAATTATTAATAGCCAGACTGACCTCTGTTTAACTAGACTAACCCCTTGATGAATTATAATAACGTGCTTTAATATTGTTGCCCGTATTTGCTGCAACCCAAAGAAGGGAAAAAAGAAAAACAAGAAGCGAAAACTAGAGCGTTTCCCTCTGCCTTCAAAACTCAAAACTACAAAGATCTTCAAAGCAGATTGCCGAACATTCGGTCACATGTTTACTTGGCCAATGTTCTGTTTAGACTGGATACGCTGCTGTTGTCCAGGCTGATAACAGCGGACGGGTCTGATAAAGCGCAGTGGCCTATAAAACCACAGCAGGTCGCCGTGCCAATTCTATCAGGGTGTATATATTGAGATGGCAGGTATGCCATCCACGAAGTTACAGCTTGGCGGGGCGTGCCCCACACGTATACAGCACTGAGAGTTTGCCACTTTTCAGGGTTTCCCACAGAAATAACCATAATGACTACAGACTGTCAGCCCTTAAAAACATTAACTCCTGTACTTTCTGACCTCATGTAAACACACAGTATTCAGATACAACTTCACACATCCAAACAATAAAGCCCCAAACTTGGGTTATCTTTGCAGTTTTTCGCCTTCTCCTTTTTCCTACCAATTTCATCATCAAAAATGCTCCATGCCCTCAAAGAATAATTATCCCCATTGGATAATGACATCTGATCTGCCAATGACAATATCTGATCCAAGTAATCCCATTTGGTACATAACCGCAGGATACAGTATGCTTAAGAGGTAGCCTAACTGCCCCATAAAATGCAAAAGCGTCATTAGCTTGGTGGTTACAGCAAGGGACTTTCACGCTGGAGACCCGTGTTCTAGCCCAGCCAGTTCTCAACCGTTAAATTTATTTTACAGAAAAACGATGTGCACGTTATGCCTTTCACATATAAGAATTTTCTTTTCACATGATAGAACGCCAATGTGTCTGTCACTGTTCTGAGCAGGGACACATTGTAGATCAAGCTAGCTATCATTGCTATTTTATTATAATGTCAGAAAATTACACTGATAGGCTACGTTGTTTCCTAAAGATTGCGAACTAAACCAAGACAGGAATCGAGTGCTATCGGTTAGAGTGGAGTGGCCCCATAGATCATTCCCTGATATCTTCCTCTGCCTTATTAAATCACCTGGTAAGGAACCATATCAATTAACGTTACACTATGATGCATGAACATGAAAGGCAGACAAACATTAGAGAGCTGATCATAATCGCTTTGAACATTCGATTACAGAAGCAATGTTAACAATGTTTCTTGGCTTTAAACAAAGGTGCAAATTCGAGTTTTTAAATCTGTTTGCCATGCAGTAGCTAACCCTGCATTCCTTTATGGCAGGAGGTCGGATATTGAAGGTGGTAAACACGTCGTTTGCGTGTCATTACTGCCATCAGTGCGTTCCAGTTGCACAGCTGGGGAAGTTTTGGCTTTGCTAGCAAACATAGCTAAAACAGCTAACAACTGCAACAATAACGTTTTAACTTTTAATTGTATATGTTTATCATTCTGTATTGGCATGTTGGCCGATACAAAAACATTTCATACTGAAAAACCGGAGGTCAGGGTTGATTTCCCAATCCCTGATTTCTGACACAGAACTCCTAGTTGGAAGGGCATTTTATTATAAACCCAAATTCCAAAAAAGTTGAGACAGTATTGTAAAATGCACGTAAAAGCAGAAAGCAATGATTTTTAAATTATCTCTGTTTAATTGAAAACAGTACAAAGAAAATATATTTAATGTTTTACCTTATCAAGTTTATTGATTTTTGTAAATATATGCCAATTCCAAATTTGATGCCTGCAAAACTTTCCAAAAAAGTTTGGACAGGGGCAAAAAAGAAAAACTGGGAAGTAAAAAAAAACAAAAAACACCCGTTTGGAACATTCCACAGGTAAACAAGTGATGCCATCATAACTGGGTATAAAAGGATATCTTATTTTCAGGTACTCAGTTACAAGTGATACTATAACCTATCTGCATTTGAATGGATCTCTATGGGAATTTGGGGGTGGGACTAGATTAAGCTGTAAATTACAGGGGAATTACAGGAGAAACAACCCTTAAAGTGGGCCTCATTTTGATATAAATAATTTTAACGGCAAGCCTAGTTTTTTTCAAATTTTAATCAATGACATACAGTGTTTTTGTAGGCTATGCTCGAGTAATTCGTATTTTTTTGTTGAGACCATTACGTTACAGGCATTTAGCAGATGCTCTTAACCAGAGTGAATTAAACAGCTTTTGCTTTAAAAAATAAAATAAAAAATAAAAAAATAGAATCAATTTATACTGCTGGGCATATAGAATACTGAAGCAATTCAGTACAAGTGTCCTACCTGGGAAATGGGAATCAAACCTGCAACCAGTTTCACAAGGCCTGATTCCTTAACCATGATACTACACTGCCACTCATTACACTGGAGTCTGGCCAAGTTAAACATTGCCACAGGCATCTTTTCCTTTTTTCAGGAAAGGGAAAATCTGAGTCCACCCACCAGAAGAGCATCACAGTGTATTGATTGGCCAATGACTACTGTAAACCAGAGCCATCTCTATGGCTCTGCTGTAAACCAATCACGGTGCCTTTGCTGTGGTATGGACTAGTGATGTAGCTCCACTGTACAGTGTTGCAATGAAGACCACAATTCCTTTCAGTATTTGTAGACTTGAGCAAATATATGATCCCTTACAATATTGGGATGTATGCCGAGTGAATTATTTAATATTTTTCTGTCTTTGTTAATTATGCATCAATCTACATATCATTAAGCAGGAATATGATTGAGGGATAAAATATTGCTTTAGAATCAAATTGTTGGCTATAGGCTATTTCAGGTTTTCATGTGACAGGGATGTGCTCTCCTTTTACATTAAAATGACAATATAGCCTCTATATATATATTTTTTTAATTAAAAGAAATTACTCCACATTTAAATATCTCAAGTGTGGCTATTGGTCTTGTTTCCAAGTTGTCTGACCTCGTACCATTAACAAAAGCGAGGTAATTGTTACAACCTTGGAGCGCTTTAAAACCTCGATTGTAGCCATCCCCCCAGGGCCTAGTTCGGTCTTCCGGTCTCACAGCACAAAACAGATGTTGAAACCGGGACATACCGACGGAACAAACTTCCAATTCAACACAAGCATAGGCCTACGCTTGTTTTTTTGATGAGTTTTCACACGCTTTCGTGTGTGAACGTTAAAACGCATGATGCGGTGTTTAGATTTTATCTTCTGTGCCGAGTCGCCCGAAACGTGCATTCCTTAAAAATGTACCAAGTCCGAGCAGTGCTGACTATAACTCATTCTGGGTAATATACGATCTCGTTGGCTATATATTATTTTAGCTTCCCGCTCAGCCGAAATAAACAGCAATAACAAAGTAGCCTATGTTTCCCGTAATCTGTTTGGAGGCTAAGCCGCGGCGCCTCAGTAAAATCGTATCTAGGCATCTAGCAGTGTTAATACGCTGGCACGGGTGCGAGGATCGGGCCATAAGAAACACGGTAAGTCAGTCTGTAGGAACGTTTCCACCCGGAGACATTTTTCAAATAATGTTTCCTATTGTTAACGGTTTAAGAGACCCGCGTGCCGCGCAGCAGTGTGGCTATACCTAGCTAATAGCATTAACCAATATGGCTTAATGTGCACTATTGCAGGTGCTGTCCGTTTAAAAATAGAGCTAGATTCAATTATAATCAATTTATTTATTTATTTAAATCGTTCAGATTGAGCCTCCTTTGACATTTCCATGAAATGAGCATCCACTTAAAAATGTATTTATTTATTTATTTTTTTTGTACGTCCATGTAGAAGTTTCCCAAAACAGAAGATGGTATTTTAAAAACAAGTTTCACAGTATGATTGTCCAATCTGCCTGCTCCTCAGTTTTCATGCTGTTATCCACCAACCAAGCACAAACTGACCTCATATCTAAGAACACTGTGGCTGCTCAGGGACAAAAATGTAGTCAAAACAAAGATCAAGAAAGTAATGGAAAATCTCAAGAGTATGATTACCCAGTGGTGAATGTGTCTGTGTGTACTTGTGTGTTCATAGTAGGTATTTACAGTAATAATTTAGCAAGACATAATAACTACAATTTTCTGTGGAATCAGACAAGGTAGAGAGAAACTCATCTAGCCCCTCCTAAAGATCCCCAACAATAAATAAAACATTCTCACACACACACACACACACACACACACACACACACACACACACACACACACACACACACACACACACACACACACACACACACACACACACACACACACCTTTGATCTTCCTGATCAAAATTACAGAACAAGTTTAGGCTTGTCCAAGGAGAACATGGTATGTTTTGGCACCAGCAAATAACCAGCTAAATGTATGAAAACTCTGAGTCTGAGCCCTAGTTCATAGCTTAATTTCTATCATTTTACTTTTTGAACATCGACAGGTTCCTCAATATAATTTTCCAACCTCCCACCTATTGGGAGATTGGGACTGTTCTCCAGCTAGGCCTCACCTAAGTCCCCAATTTCAAAAGATAAAATTGTACTTTGTTAGCAATCTGTGAGTAGCCTACATTCATGTTTTCCTCAGCTCTGAACTGTCAATCAAGTGAGGTCACCAGTCAGAACAGTTTCCCCACATAAACTCAGCCATTAAAATCTGTAAATACCACATAGCACGCAGTTTTAGGCTGGTGGTGACATTGGCTCTGCCCTACTTTACCAACATCAATATTAACAAATGTATGACTCATCGGGACAAATATTTAATATCAATTTACAGCAAGTTTATGAAGTTCCGTGGAAACTGGAAAGAAATTCCATGGACATCAATACACAAAACGTTTCACTGTTACTGAAAGAAAGGACCATTTCAAAAGGACCAGTACTTACAGAAGTTTTGCTGAAATAAAAAATAAAAAATCAGTATACTGGTAACTGCATGCAACACTCATCTCTTCTCCTTATAATCAGAAGATTGTACATCATCTAAATTGGCATTAATTCAGAGTGACTAACAACAACATATAAGTAAGGTCAGATGACCACCAGTATAAGACGGCCACAATCAAAACAACCACTGTGAAAGATGGATACCGCAATAAAAAGTGCCACACCTATGACAAAATATTCACACAAATCAATAGTGAAATAAACATTAGAAGAAGCTATTTTAAACAAAGGTGGTAAACATCAGCAACTTTCGGGTTGGAGAGAGGGTTATGGTGACTGACCCAAGATGCAATTTGAAGACATGGGTTTTCATCAAAGCACAGCTTGCTTTGATAAACACAACATTTTTTTTAGGGGGTGAATGGGGGGGGGGGGGTTGTGTTTTGTATTCAATAGGACCTAGAGTGAGTTGAGAACCCCAGTATGATGGACTGGTGTATACATGTTTTCGGTTCCATCACTGGCTGCCTTAACAAGACCAGACTCACTGGGCTGGGAGACAGAGCTATCAGACCTGCTGCAACAAGGTGATCTCTTCCACACATGATAACCCTTCCACAGCTCTCTGCAATTCAGCAGTCAGGAGAGTGACCATTGAAGACTCCCCCAACCAGGCAAGTACATAAAAAAGAATATACCTTTCAAAAGCCGAAAACTTACATATATAACCTTCACAGAGCAACAATATCCTTCACAGGCAAATAACATATATGTATATCTGGGTATGAAATTAACTTTTTCACCCACAGAGGTCAGAGTGGCTTTTGGATTCTAAACATCACCAGCTATTTTTTTTTTTAAGTACATAAAAAGGTACAATTGCTTGTCACAGTGGTGGTACCCTATAGGTACATAAAATTGTACCCCTAGACAGCAATATATAATTAATTTGTACCTTGTCACTTGAAAATGTACATAATAGTACCCAGATATAACATTTTTGTACTTTCAGGGTACATTTGGGAAAATTGTTCCAGATTTGGGAAAATGATGAAAAAAAGTACCTCCACTGTACATTTATTTCTGAGAGTGTATGGTCAATGGAGCGAGTCCTCTGGCCTACACCAGCTGCTCTGTCCTCCACTGCAGTGACTGCACAGCTCAGCTAAAGAATTGCAAAGTGACAAGAAGCAGCTGGCTGGTGGCTACTTGACTTTAGCAGGACACCCCATTACATTCACAGAGCACACTCCAGCAATGGGAGAAGGGCACTCCAAACAACCCCACCCATACGCAGACTCTGCGCCCGTTACCTGCCCCAGTGTTCGCCTGGTCTCCATACCTCACACATTACAGGTCACAAACTACTCCGCACTGCTGCTGTGAAGCCTTAGAACTATTCCATCTGGAGGTACGGACAGCACCAACACCCCCCCCCCCCCCCCGAGTCGCAGATACTTCCTGGATTAATGGCTTTCCTCCATCCAGATGTTGCTTGACTGTGAGTGTGTGTGTGTGAGTGTGTGTGTGTGTGTGTGTGGGGGGGGGGTGTTCTTTGACCCTCTCACTGCGAGACTGATGAGACAATGCTGCTCGCTGTTGTTACCTCAGAGGCAACAAATCATGATGATCGAGGCAGCTTGCTTCCACCGTTAAAATCTTCCTCCAAGAAGGCAGATCTGCTGGGGCCCTGGGCCCAAATCCTTGTTGTTATTTTGACAAATTTTCAGTTTAAATGATTATAAATTTTTCCATGCCTTTACACAACGTGCAAGACTTTGAATGGTCTGCACGGCGGGGACCTACTTCTGTTTGTACGTCAGTGGTAGGCGTGCAGAGAAGGGCTAATGTAGAATAAGAAAACAATAACTTAAATACCGTTGGTCTCAGTGACACAAACCTTTAGTCGTCCCAAAGGACGCTGGTCTGAAAGAGAAAACTGAAATTTAACAAGGCCCCACTGACGCAACAAATATTCCACTTTAAGTACAATAGCCCGCTACATATATAACCGAGTCTCTTCTTTCAGCAGCCTATTCTGATTGTCAGTTCTGATCTCTCTTCTGCAGTACATCTCAAGAAATTTAAGAATTCACTGTAGCTTTTGCATAACCTAAACTATTAGTAGGCTACATCATGTGGGTAGCTTATGGCCCCCTCATAGCTCCACCTGCTTGTGTGGTGAACAAATGTTATGAATATGTTAAAGAACCTTCAAGAAACGTTCATATGGAACTGTCTTGCTTTTCTGATGTAAAGGAGATGGAAAGAACGCACTCTAAAAAATGTTCATACTGGAGGCAATAAGAAAAACATGTCACCATATGTTAGGTAACTGGAAGAAAGAAAAGCAGTATATGTAATGAGCTAAAACAAACAGTATTTCAAAGTAAAACCAACAATTAAGTACCGTCCCTCCCTTAATATTTCCAGATGCCATCCTTGTTAGTTCAAGACCAAAGTAATGAGCTGTGGTTTACCACTCTATAACAACAACAAACAAAAAAAAAACAGATGGAGTGTTTATGAGCAAAGCCTTCCAGCCTTTCACAATGAGCTGCATTATTTATGCATTTGTTACTGAAGTATTTGAGGTATTTTTTGTGAGGGCGTCCAGTGGGTAGAGTTGTGATAGAATGCGGGCTTGAAACGGCTCCTTTCCCCCAGAAAGTTAAATTCGTTAGAAGGGTAATACGCGATCATAACCCCTGCGAATTTTGGCCCATCTGAAAATTAATGTGACTGCAAATTACCTGAGAAGTTCCAGAACGTTGAGCAACGCATATTTTAAAGCCTGTGCATCCCAAACTGTCTCAATTAAATGTCATTTAGTGAACTATGATACAGATCTACTGTTTGCTGCAAGATACAATGAGGTCGAAGACGTACAATGTCGTAATTTGAGCTGAGCTTATGGTGGGACTGTTTGAGAATGAAGACGAGTTATGATCTCCGACAATAAACAAACGGTGAAATTTGGATTCCTGACTGAAGTGTGGCTTAAAGTTGCACTTCCACGCCTGTCACAACTGAATTCATTATAAAAACTTGCCTGGGGACACTCCTACTTTTCTCTCTCACATTAGGTAATCAAGTTCTTTTCTTTTTACGTGGCTAACATGAAAGCTTTGCTTTTAAAATAAAAACCAAAAACAGCCTGTTGCAGGCGGTTCTCCGCGACACTGCAGGACGTGCTCTGTAATTTCTGCATAGGGTCGGACAGCAAGGGAAACAATGTAGCCTAACGTTACGAGTAACAGAATACAGCTGGCCCACAGTATGAAACACTGACAATTAGGCTCTCGGCTAAACTGCTACTTCAAGTGCTCTTATTAGCAATCTCAACACGCAGGACACAGACATTAAAAGACGGAGGCATGCAAATCAGGTAGGCTATAATTAAGAAAAACCTGCATGTGTCGTCCAAAAATAAATTTCTAATGGAGTCACGAAGCAATAGAGGTATTTCGGTAAAATAGATTAATCCTCGGCCCACAGAAATATATATAGGTAAATATGTGTCGTGACCAGTGCTGGTTATTGCAAAATTATTTTAACTCAAGATCCAGTAGCCTACTGTTTTAAAAAAAGGAGAAACCGGCGTTTTGAATAGCCATGTCACGAACGGTCGGCGCGCCAGTGCTCGCAAACCCGCAGTCTTTACACCCGGCGACTATGTGATCCACACCTTTTCCAGAAAGACCTAACCGCAGAAAACTGGCAGCTATCAAGCCAATTCAATTTCGAAAGGGAACAAAATTCCACAGAGCAGCACGTAGCCTGATGTCAAATATACTAGTGCAAACAATCCATTGCAACACAAAAAGCAAAGTAAACATGCACGCATGGAAACATACAAGATGTATTTGTAGACAAATTGATAAACAGTGGAACAGTGCAATTTCTCTGCATCCCACCAGGATTTAAAATTGATTTTTTTTTTTAACATCGAAAAACGCCAGGACAAACGGCGGTCAGACAACTCCTCTTCTCGGGAAACGTGTAGGCTAAACCCAGTTAGGCTTTGGCTACTTGCAGGTCAGAAACAAAAGTGTGCAGTGAAAGAATGGCGAGGCAAGGGAGAGAGAGAGCGGTGCGTCCTCTGGCTTCATCAGGCCGTCGATCTCCATCGCTACAACAGCACGCTAGCTCGCTAGCTAACAAGACACAATACCATTTCACCATCAACTATGTGGAAGCGAGACAATGGAACCTTCCAATGAATATGTTGTTCGTAAACAACAGATTAACATTAACATAATATGTTGTTTGTAAACAACAGATGATCACAATATCATGATCTGCGAGCAAGATCGTACATTTAGAAGACACGGTGTTTGATTAAACGCAAAAAGCATGATCCTTTTTATGCGAGTCGGAACCCCCTTCACCAAACGCTTCACCAAACCCTGCCCGCCCTTCAACACAAAACACAAAATGGAAACATTTCGCTGTTTAATCGCAGTTAATTTAACACTAGCATTTGGAGTAGCCTATAACAAATACAAATGTACGTTAGGCTAAAACACGACTATTTTTTTCTTGCGTTAGCTAACGGTGCATGGAACTAGCTTTGTGAAACAAGGACCTAACCTAGCCTATCTATCGTAAGCAGAGCGGTAAGCTATGTAGGCTTAGCTAACGTAGCTAATTACATTTTTTAAAGGACCAGTTTTCTGAAGCTACTTGCCGTTATCAACGAATCAAAACACCATTATCTGCGTGTGTTTGCAGTCCATTGTATCGACCTGTCCATCAGAGACATTTAACGTTAGACTGTTGGCTACTCAGGTAGGCTATACGAAAGTAGCCCATTTTTTCAATTAGGATACACATTAGCTAGCTACTGTATTTTCATAAATGCACTGGTCATACTAACTTCTAGTTCTACAGTTAATCAGCGAATACAAAAGGGAAATATATTGCTACATAGGCTACAGCTAGTTAACAAGTTGGAAACAAATCACTTACCTTCAATTGCTGTGGTAGGGCTGACTGGCCCCAAACTAAGTAAAAATCCCAGGCAAAGCCACCCTGTTGCCATCATCGTTGTCATGGAAGATAGCATTGCCGATTTGAGAGATAAATATATATATATATTTTTAAAAATCTATAAAATTCTTAAGGCCAAGTCAAACTCCTCGCCCCCGAACCGCTATGGTCCGGTACGGCGCTCAGCAGTCCTGTGTAGCCTATGCGCGATCGCCAGCACGCACTGAAAATAAGGTAACGCTTGTGAGCTAGTTGTTTTCTCACCAGCTATTAAGGAAGCAAGGTGACTGACAAATGTGCTATATATTTTTTAAAAGATTATAAAAAAACTGTCCAGCCCTACGAGGCTACGGTTTGCCTTGTGCAACAATCATGTAGGTTGCTTATTGATTATAATAAGCAAGCAACAATAAAAACGAAATTACTTGGTCAATAAGCTACGTGACCAAAGCATACGTTTGAAAACCGTTGCACCTCTTCTCTGTATGCTCCCCGTGACAGTTATTGGTAATTTTCTTCGTAGCAAAAAAAAAAAAACAGATAATCGCACTTCCTTCACCACGCCACGACCGCTGTTGCTGGTGCTTCCAAACTGAGCTGAAGCGACCTGGAGCCTCGGCACAGCGCACTGATGTATGACGTCACTCAGTCCAATGGTATTCCAAAAAACCTGAAAAAAGCAACGCGGCACCGCTCGTGTGCGCAGGCGCCAACTTCGACGTTCTTTTTATTTTCACCGTATGTTGTGCTATGGACCCGATTGAAACGGCCTCGCTCGTCTGCATGTTGGTTCAAATTTCCTCCACTAAGAACTGAACAATTGTTTTAAATTTCTACTTGGATGGCAGTTTGTGGCGGAATCTCAACAAGCTGGCTATAATGGCTTTTAGTTCCAGGCAAAGTAATTGAATAAATCAATCAAGTGTTATTTAGTGCAGTGCCATTTACAACCCAATTAACAGAACACTACAGTGGGTAATTCAAAATGGCTTTTGAAAGACAGTACTGCATTTCTGTGGCTGTTTAATTTATCCTGGGTTAGCCATTGTAATTATGAGGACAGGCAACATATCTCTTTGCATTGCATAATCACTTTGTATTGTATTTTAAAAAATCATTTTCAGATTTTTCTTTACTGGTTCAGACATCCAAATGGTTTAGTAGGACCAAAGTAAACATGAAACCATCACTCTAACTCTCCTCTCTGCTTTCACAGTGAAGACAGACTGTTATCCTCAGATAGCCAGCTAGCTTGCCATTTCAGTGGTCAGGTAGGGCTCTCTCTCTAAAGAAGAAGAAGGAGAGAATAAGAAGAGCTCACATTAACACATCAAGAATGATTGAGCTTATGATGTTTTTTACATTTAGTTATTTTTTTCAGTTTTATTGGCTCATAGTATAATTGCTACACAATTTGTTTTTACACAAGAGCTTTGGTTTAATCCACTGTAAATATAAAGCGCTTTGTGAAATAAAGCACTTTTGTAATGTAGTACGCATACAACTGAAAATCCGTCTCATGCATATAGTGCTTTGTAGCTGACCTAATTATCACTGCAGTGAGGCTGCAGAACCTTATCAGGTGACCTTATCTGGCTGACCTGAGGAGATTAGAGCGGGGGACTCTGTCAAGGGCTTTGACATTAACATGATCCACCTCTATCCTTTTTACCACAGTTCAGATCTGATAAGGTACCCATGTTCTGATCAATTATTTTATTAAGGGAAAGGAAAAGGGTAAGGTCAGGAAAGCACTTGTGAGCCGCTTTGCTTCTGCGTTAAAAGGTCTTGAAGATCACTAGCGCTATCAAGAGCAAACTTGAATGCCAGTCCTTTTGGAAGTGGTGGAACAGGAGTAGTGAACAGATCATTGTGAACGATGCAATCCTTTTAAGGTTCACACTTAATGTTCACAATGAGCGGCGCGCACATGTATGAACACAAAGGCATTTTCCGCACTGATGCAAGTCATTCGCTCAATGACCATTTTTAAAGTTCTCAGTCTCACCGCCGTCAAAAAACGAGATGATGAGCCAATGTCTCACGGCCATTGCCCTGAAGGAGCCTGACCCAATAAAGCCTCAGAACAGTTTAAAATAAACCGCCTTTGGTCTCAGATCGAATCTGGAGTGTGCCAGTGCCGACTGTGGCCGGAAGCTCCATAGGGCAATGTAAAGTTGGTACTTGCTTCACCCGAGGTTTGGGAGGGTTCAGTGTGTGAGGGGTCTGCGTTCATCGCTAATGCCACATATGGAAGGTCTTCCTCCGACTCAGCTCTATGCGAGCTTGGTTGTGGGCTATGGTGTGAAAAGAAGCAGGCTGGTGACACCACGTGTTTCAGAGGAGAACCGCGGATGTCTACACTCTCCAAAATCAGCAGTGGGATCTGCGCATGAATGCGGCTCCCATTGTAGACAATTAGCCATTCCAAAATTAGGGTGGGAACTGGACATGCTCAGCCCCATGTTGTGTGGCAAATTTATAATAAATGAACAAATAACTAAATAAATAAACGGCCATAGTCCATTCAATAGTCCATTCAAATTCCAGGTGCAGAATCTTCCAGGTCTTCCCATGGTGGCTTCTTAATCCTCATCAGCAGCTGATTGTTGATTATAAACCATTGTGCTTCAACACCACCTTCTATCCCACCCCCCACTGCTAGAGAAATCACCTAACTAATGGCAAACACACTGTGCACTGGGCCCTGGTTCTGGAGAGCCACATGATCTGCTGCTGTTTGTTTTCACAGTAAAATTAGCTACCACTTCAGACCCCAGAAACCAGGCAAGGTGAGCTAAGTGTGTAATCAGCTGCTTTAATCAATCAACTGATCCTCTCCAGGACCCAGACTTGGGACCACTCCCGTCTGCAAACTAAACCGCAAAGTTATGGCATTGGTACAACTTTGATGTCTGTGTTGCCATGTCAACAAACTTTGCTTAATAAAACCCAAATCAACCGAGAGGAAAAAAAGGCATTTTTGAAAGTTTTGGGTTGTTAAGTGAGTTTCTCACTGCTCTACCTGGTGCAAATTGTGCAGGCACAGGATGGACAGAATTTTCAGACATAATGAAAGTTTCTTGGTTTGCCCCCAGTGAAACACAGTCTTTAGAGCTGGGTGGGTAAGGGACAGGGGAGTGATAGACCAATACCTGTCAGGGAAAAGCATTTATATAGCATCTCAAAGAACTTCACAAAGTGAGTGTGTGTGCGCTGGGGGGGCGGGGGTGGGGTGGACTCGTGTAAATAAAACAGCTAAATTCAAAATCATAGCCCCCACCTTGGCGATGCATGGGAGCTGTTTTGTGTCAGACTCAGAACACTCCTCCTGCATCAGCTGCAGTGACATTGGGGTTATTGTCTGTTCTCTGAAAGACGGTAAATAACTATCATTGAGCTACTAACTGTACATTACAGGCTGTTTTTCCTATGGCTGGGCTGCTGCTGTGTGATTGGACACTGCAAAAACAAAAAGATAATCTTAATGAGCATTTGAGTCATATTTAGACATAAAAGTAATTTTTATTTTTATTTAGCTAAATAAGACAAAAAGATTGCCAATGGGTAAGATAGTTTTACTCATTTCAAGATTTGCAAATGGGGTAAGATAATTTAATGTGTCAAGCAAAAGGTAACTTAAAACAAGCTAATATTTTGTACTTGAGACGAAACAAATACGATTTTAAGTCTCATTACAAGACTAAAACACTTGTTAAGACAGATATTTCTTTGCAGTGGAGCGCCGATGTGTGCTTGTGAGGGTTGTGTATTGCCTGGGTGGTAATTACCACCAGTGGTTTGGGTCCTGGCCCAAGTCTCAGAAGGAAGGTGATGTCATTACAGCACATGGAGAACTAACTGAGGACCCAGACGAGCAAGGAAAAACCCAATCAGGACAGTAAAAATGGAAATGGGCGAAGGTTTAATAAGCAGGCCTTTATCTGGGCAGGGTGGGGTTCAGCTCTTCATAGTTCACAGGCGCCCAATCAGCTGACAGCTAGAGATTTGTCAATGATGGTCAAAACTCATGATGTCCACACACAGAAAATATTCAGATGCTAAATAATAGCTTGTCTGGGGAATGGCGTGTTCAATCTGCCTATAGCTGGTGTATTAAATCTGTCCTGTAGCTGGTGTGGTAAATCTGTTCTGTAGCTGGTGTGGTAAATCTGTCCTGTAGCTGGTGTGTTAATTCTGTTCTGTAGCTGGTGTGGTAAATCTGTCCTGTAGCTGGTGTGTTAATTCTGTTCTGTAGCTGGTGTGGTAAATCTGTGTTGAGGATGAGTAGAGGATGAGCAGATCAGGGCAATAGTCACTATATGGTGAAAAAGAGAACTGTGGACCCAGTGCCCAGATGATGGATTAAATTGGCAGACTGATGGAAATACATGCATACGGGTGTCAAAATAACTTTAAGAAACAAATGATGTCCAGAATTTAGTCAACAGGGAAAAGGTAGCTTAAAATTAAAAACACAGTCAACATAACACTAAAGAGTCTTGAGCTATTCCGTACCTCTCTCACCCCCCTCTCTCTTTCTCTCTCTCTTTCTCTGTCTTTCATGGTCTCTCTCTCTGCTACCATAGAGACCATGGACCCTGAATACCAATCAGGGTCCTCCCTGAACCCCCTGGAGCAGTGCAGACTGCAGCGGTGGGCTTTTCCACTGCCTGTGTGGAATACGAAAGATGGAACGGTTCATTACCGTGTGGTGGCAAATCAGCGACAGAACCAGCGACCTGTCCTTCCGTTTGCTATGTCTGGTTCGTTTCAGCAGCCCCGAAAGGTTCCCCAGCGCTCGAGACAGGTGAGAAATCCTGGTGCATTCTCCCAGGATAACATTATATTTCTCAGAATGTTTACATGTGGTGTACCATGCAAATATCTGCCCAAAGGGGACATAAATCTCAACAATTGCAATTTGTCCCCATTAGGTATTTTTACTATGACGTGCTTTCTGGTTGAAAAGATAGTTTCCCCAATGAGATGACTAAAATATACACCAAAAATACCTAAAACACACAGCATTAGGATCTGGTCCTTCTTTCTATAAATAAGAGAAACAATACAAATACATCAGTGTACACATCACATGGCTGAAGGGGAGAAAATGAGAATGTGGCTACAAAGAGATCTTCAATGACTGGTGAAAAAAAGGGAACACCTCCAGGCACATACAATGAGAGACTGCCCCCAAGTGGCCACTGGATGTCATCACATACTGTGCTTTCACTTCAGACGGGAAAATCACGGTCCTTGCTTGCATTCCATCTTAATTTGGTTTTCAGAGCTGTGCGCTTGCAATTGTTATTGTTGGACTGACACCATTTTGGCCCACTGCAAGGCTCAATAACAGGCTAACAAGCCTTTCTGAGCCTGCAAGCAGAGAGACACTGGTAATACAAATCCAAAACTCCTGTAGTACTCATGTAGTTTGGCCCATAGTTTCATTACATTACATTACAGTCATTTAGCAGATGCTTTTATCCAAAGCAACATACAATAAGTGCATGCAGAAACGTCATCAAAATCACTATAGAACAGACAAAGCACATCCTTCCCATAATGTAGCAGCTATCCCTAGTAATGAATGTTGAATGTAGTTCACAGTAAGCTGTGGGTAAATCAGCTATACTACACTTCTATTCTAAATACTATTATAAACTATAACAAACAGACAGGAAAACACAGGGAACTAGTGCCATGAGGTCCTAGATTAGAATATTGTTTCCCATTCCAGAGTCAAATGAGCATGTAGCTTAGCTACCATGTAAAAATATAGCGTGACTGTACTATTAGTTAAGGAATGGGTGCTGTTCACCTTATAGGTTAAAATCCCAGGGGGGCACACACACACACAGAGCTTCCCCATTACCACTTTTTATTCTTGGCTTGAGAGATACAGGGTTGGATCCTGAGTTCCTCAGGTCTCAAATAGGAAAAAAGAAGTTTGCAAGAGAGAGAGAGAGAGAGAGAGAGAGAGGGGGGGGGAGAGGAAAATGGAAAATAGAGAGAAACAAAGACTGTCTATCTCTCATACTGGAATATCCGAGGTTTGCCTATTAATAACCCAGATTTACAGAAATAGCTGCTGTCCTGTAAGAGTCTTTGTTTGCCTGCCGCCCCACTGCTGTGGGTTTCATTCTGCGGGTTGGCTTGGGGCCTACAGATACCCCAGCCCGTCCTACTGATCACCTCCCTGGGCACAGATACCCCAGCCCGTCCTACTGATCACCTCCCTGGGCACAAATACCCCAGCCCGTCCTACTGAACACCTCCCTGGACACAGATACCCCAGCCCGTCCTACTGAACACCTCCCTGGGCACAAATACCCCAGCCTGTCCTACTGATCACCTCCCTGCGCACAAATACCCCAGCCCGTCCTACTGAACACCTCCCTGGGCACAAATACCCCAGCCCGTCCTACTGAACACCTCCCTGGGCACAAATACCCCAGTCCGTCCTACTGAACACCTCCCTGGGCACAAATACCCCAGCCCGTCCTACTGAACACCTCCCTGGGCACAGATACCCCAGCCCATCCTACTAAACACCTCCCTGGGCACAAATACCCCAGCCCATCCTACTGATCACCTCCCTGGGCACAAATACCCCAGCCCGTCCTACTGATCACCTCCCTGGGCACAGATACCCCAGCCCGTCCTACTGAACACCTCCCTGGGCACAAATACCCCAGCCCGTCCTACTGAACACCTCCCTGGGCACAGATACCCCAGCCCGTCCTACTGAACACCTCCCTGGACACAGATACCCCAGCCCATCCTACTGAACACCTCCCTGGACACAGATACCCCAGCCCGTCCTACTGAACACCTCCCTGGGCACAAATACCCCAGCCCGTCCTACTGAACACCTCCCTGGGCACAAATACCCCAGCCCGTCCTACTGAACACCTCCCTGGACACAGATACCCCAGCCCGTCCTACTGAACACCTCCCTGGGCACAAATACCCCAGCCTGTCCTACTGATCACCTCCCTGGGCACAAATACCCCAGCCCGTCGTACTGAACACCTCCCTGGGCACAAATACCCCAGCCTGTCCTACTGATCACCTCCCTGGGCACAGATACCCCAGCCCGTCGTACTGAACACCTCCCTGGGCACAAATACCCCAGCCCGTCCTACTGAACACCTCCCTGGGCACAAATACCCCAGCCCGTCCTACTGAACACCTCCCTGGGCACAGATACCCCAGCCCATCCTACTGAACACCTCCCTGGGCACAAATACCCCAGCCCATCCTACTGATCACCTCCCTGGGCACAAATACCCCAGCCCGTCCTACTGATCACCTCCCTGGGCACAGATACCCCAGCCCGTCCTACTGAACACCTCCCTGGGCACAAATACCCCAGCCCGTCCTACTGAACACCTCCCTGGGCACAGATACCCCAGCCCGTCCTACTGAACACCTCCCTGGACACAGATACCCCAGCCCATCCTACTGAACACCTCCCTGGACACAGATACCCCAGCCCGTCCTACTGAACACCTCCCTGGGCACAAATACCCCAGCCCGTCCTACTGAACACCTCCCTGGGCACAGATACCCCAGCTCTTCCTACTGAACACCTCCCTGGACACAGATACCCCAGCCCATCCTACTGAACACCTCCCTGGACACAGATACCCCAGCCCGTCCTACTGAACACCTCCCTGGGCACAAATACCCCAGCCCGTCCTACTGAACACCTCCCTGGGCACAGATACCCCAGCCTGTCGTACTGAACACCTCCCTGGCCACAGATACTCCAGCCTGTCTGACTGAACACCTCTCTGGGCACAGATACCCCAGCCTGTCGTACTGAACACCTCCCTGGCCACAGATACTCCAGCCTGTCTGACTGAACACCTCTCTGGGCACAGATACCCCAGCCCGTCCTACTGAACACCTCCCTGGACACAGATACCCCAGCCCGTCCTACTGAACACCTCCCTGGACACAGATACCCCAGCCCATCCTACTGAACACCTCCCTGGACACAGATACCCCAGCCCATCCTACTGATCACCTCCCTGGGCACAAATACCCCAGCCCGTCCTACTGATCACCTCCCTGGGCACAGATACCCCAGCCCGTCCTACTGAACACCTCCCTGGGCACAAATACCCCAGCCCGTCCTACTGAACACCTCCCTGGGCACAAATACCCCAGCCCGTCCTACTGAACACCTCCCTGGGCACAGATACCCCAGCCCGTCCTACTGAACACCTCCCTGGACACAGATACCCCAGCCCATCCTACTGAACACCTCCCTGGACACAGATACCCCAGCCCGTCCTACTGAACACCTCCCTGGGCACAAATACCCCAGCCCGTCCTACTGAACACCTCCCTGGGCACAGATACCCCAGCCCGTCCTACTGAACACCTCCCTGGACACAGATACCCCAGCCCATCCTACTGAACACCTCCCTGGACACAGATACCCCAGCCCGTCCTACTGAACACCTCCCTGGGCACAAATACCCCAGCCCGTCCTACTGAACACCTCCCTGGGCACAGATACCCCAGCCTGTCGTACTGAACACCTCCCTGGCCACAGATACTCCAGCCTGTCTGACTGAACACCTCTCTGGGCACAGATACCCCAGCCTGTCGTACTGAACACCTCCCTGGCCACAGATACTCCAGCCTGTCTGACTGAACACCTCTCTGGGCACAGATACCCCAGCCCATCCTACTGAACACCTCCCTGGACACAGATACCCCAGCCCATCCTACTGAATACCTCCCTGGGCACAGATACCCCAGCCCGTCCTACTGAACACCTCCCTGGGCACAGATACCCCAGCCCGTCCTACTGAACACCTCCCTGGACACAGATACCCCAGCCCATCCTACTGAACACCTCCCTGGGCACAAATACCCCAGCCCGTCCTACTGAACACCTCCCTGGACACAGATAACCCAGCCTGTCCTACTGAACACCTCCCTGGGCACAGATACCCCAGCCCGTCCTACTGAACACCTCCCTGGACACAGATACCCCAGCCCATCCTACTGAACACCTCCCTGGACACAGATACCCCAGCCCGTCCTACTGAACACCTCCCTGGGCACAGATACCCCAGCCCGTCCTACTGAACACCTCCCTGGACACAGATACCCCAGCCCATCCTACTGAACACCTCCCTGGACACAGATACCCCAGCCCGTCCTACTGAACACCTCCCTGGGCACAAATACCCCAGCCCGTCCTACTGAACACCTCCCTGGGCACAGATACCCCAGCCTGTCGTACTGAACACCTCCCTGGCCACAGATACTCCAGCCTGTCTGACTGAACACCTCCCTGGCCACAGATACTCCAGCCTGTCTGACTGAACACCTCTCTGGGCACAGATACTCCAGCCTGTCCTACTGAACACCTCCCTGATAACACCAGCCGACGGTATGCCACTGGATCATAATGTAGTTGACATGGTTCCTTACTGGGGGATTCAATAAGACAGAAGAAGATGTCAGGGATACTGGAGAGTTGGATCATTTGTCCATGCACTCTGTAACCACACAAGGACAGCACTCGAGTAGCCTACTGTTTGGTTTATTTTGCCAAAATATTTTTAGGAAACAATGTGTCAATGTAATTTTCTGACATTATAATAAAATAACAACAATAGTTAACTTGATCTACGTTGTGTCCTACTCAGAACAGTGACAGACGTGGCATTGTTTTCCACCTCGCTGGCCCCGCCCCTCAACTATGACAGAACACAGACTGAATCTATACATAAATAAATAGATGTAGATAGACTGAAATTGAGTGAGATTGCAATGGAATTGATTCCTCATGCTTTTTTGGTGCTCAATACATACCTTAATAGGCATAAATAACATGGTCATAAGCCTTTTACTGATTTTCCTTGTCCGTCACATTAATATACGATTAGTAACAACTATACAAAATACAGAGTTTCTAAGTGCCAGTATTGTCGCCAAGCTAGTCCATTTAACAAACAACCCCACACAGTCTCACCTGCAAATATACCGACCCATGCATGACACAGTGGACAATAGCGTCTATCTGTGAATTCATAAAAATATTTTTTCACCACCAGCAATTTGGATTCCATCATAGCAACAAGATAAAGCCAACAATAGCCTGAACGTATGCGAATACAGCCTTGAAAAGCCCTGTTCACACAACAGCAAAATAAACAAATGGAATTCTTGTGTAATTATACCACGCCATTCTCCTATCAATATCTGCTACTAAATATGAAATAAAAATACAATCCTACCATTGGTTTTACATATAGAGATGTCCTTTTCAAGATTCCGTGGTTTTTATTGTCTTGGACAATCAGTTTGAGAAATACACACCCCTTTATAATGCTATTACACCTTCTGAAAACTCCACGTGTAATAATAATAATAATAATAATGCATGGCATTTATATAGCGCCTTTCTAGATACTCAAAGCGCTTTACAATGATGAGGGGGAAACTCGCCTCTACCACCACCAATGTGTAGCACCCACCTGGGTGATGCAACAGCAGCCATTTTGCGCCAGTATGCTCACCACACATCAGCTGAGGTGGAGAGGGAGAGAATAATTTTTTAGCCAATTAAACTGGGGGATGATTAGGTGTAAAACCCCACTAGTTGTTTGTTTGATTGACTCTTTTACCCAATAGAGGACATTATAACCATCACAATGGTGTTTGCAATGTCTTACTTGAACAATAACTTACAGCTGGGTATAACAGCATTTTAAGTTTTATTAGTTTAGTTTTACGCAAACAACTACAGAAAACGCAGGAATGTACATTCACTTGCCCAGGAATAATTGTTGTTTTCCTGCTATTTTCGTAAGATTTTACTAATTTGGCCAACTTGTCAGCATGATTAGAGAAAATCCTCAACTTGCTTACATGGATTTTGGGAGTGGTCAGAAGAAGATACCAGAGTATTGATTCTATCGGGGGAATATGCATACGAACATGATAAGATTTTCTTCGATATGTACTGTATGTATTACTGCTTGTAATATTTGAAATATTTATGTTAGTTTTTCCACTCCACCACTGTCTTTTGCCAAATGTTTGGTATTTTTATTTTCACATTTTGAGTGCATTTCACATAGTGTAAGCGTTCATAGGTGACTCAGTCATGTTTTACGTTGCACAGATTTGCTGTGAAGCTAGAACATTTGCCAACAGTTTCCTGATGGTGGAATATAATTTTATTGTAATCTTATCGTACATAATATAGAACATGGCATATTAGTATCTCCCTGGCTATACTTGTCACTTAGGGCATGGAGAATACTCATTCCAATTTACTGTGTGCTGATATGTGATAGATAAATGCTAAATTTTCCTTGGAGTGATTATGAATGCCAACATAAAAAAAGAAAAGAAACTACATTACAGGGCATGCAGCAAAAGATTACATACTGTAGAGTACAGAAAGAAGTGATGTTTTATTTAAGTATAAGCATGAATGATTAGGTGTGTACCAAAGTGATATCAATGTTTTCATCTTAAATCATCATAAGGGGCAAATGTATCGGCTTTATAATGGACAAAAAGTATGTATTCATTTTTGGCTAGGTTTTTAGGCCGATATATATCTATCCCCTGTTCTGATGAAAAGATAATAATTCCTACAGCAGTGCACAATTTAGCCATTTTGGATAGATCTGGAGACACTAAGGGACAACAGGGTACACTGCTTACATTTTGCATCAAAGATCTTCAGTAGTTCTGCATATCACCCTCAGATTTTGCACACTTTTGGACAAAGAGTGTATGATCCAGGAAATGTATAGTTTTACTTTGTTTTGCATTTTTTTCCCAAAATTTCTTTACATTTGTGGCAATTTATATTGATCTAAATTATGAAAATAAACTAATCTGTCAGTATTGTAAATGGTACAACTGTCTTGCTTCATTTAAGCCATTTACCAAGTTTCTGTGGTGCTCACACCTTAAAAAAGCCTTAAATAGAACACCCCCTAAATAGGTGAGAATTTACCAAATTTCGCATCTAAGCGAAGGGGTTAATTAATTCAGCAGATTTATTATCTGCTTATTATCTCACCCTGTGAGAAATCCCAGTGAGATATCAGCCTAGCTTTAATCAATCTGCTGCTCCAGTCTCCACCGATGCATCTGCACTAAATAACCCATCACATTCATAGTATTTGCAACAAGGTGTCACATTTAAAAAAACTCCAAACAAACACAATTAATTTACATATGTGAAAAAATGTCCTCCAGACCTGAAGGTGTCACTAGAAGCTCAGTGTAGTTAGATTTTTTAACTAATTCCTATACCTAACGGTAATACACAGGCAATAGGAAGCAGCAAACTTCAAGAAAGGGAGAGGGTGTGGGGGGCGTTCTTTCTAACAGAAGAAGCAGTCAAGGGATATAAAAAGCACATATCCCCTTCACAATGAAGACAGAATTTTTTTCCGGTCCCTTGAATACTGGGTGGTCTAGTTAGCACAAAGAACATTCCTGTCTATTCAGAGGCTGCTGACAAAGTGATATGCAATGTTGAAAATGAAAAGAAAAAGAGAAAAGGAGATAAAAGCTGTGTCTGTAAGCTTAAGTCTGGCCAGGCTATGCAATTTTTGCAATAGCGCTATGGGTTTTGTTTTTCCTGGAATGTATGCAGAACCTGTTATGGTGGTATCTGTATTGGACATTCAGTATTACATCTTATGGTCGGAGACTTGTGTGAATATTTGTGTGAAAACAATTTCACACATCTCTAGTATTCTGCAGTGATAACCCATTTCAAATTCCTCCCCAGACAGTGAACACACCACACCCCTAACACCCCACACAGATTCAATCTCCAGCTCATGTTTCAGCTTGGAATGCATGAATTCCAGTTTTATTCTGAAACTAAAACTTTAAACATTGCTACAACTTCACAATCTATCCTTTGCGACATGGAATCTTTGTGAGTTACTTCTGACCCTTCAAAATAGCCAGTTTAGACAAAGCAGGAATTTTCCACATGCACATACATACAGTCAAGCCGGAAAGTCTGCACACCCCTTTCACCTTCTCCACGTTTTATTACGTTACAGACATATTCTACAATAGATTGAATTCATTTTTTGTCTCAGAATTCTACACAATAGCCCATAATGACAAATAGCCCATAATGACAAAGTGAAGGGTTTTTAGACATTTGTGCTAATTTATTAAAAATAAAAATGTAAAATATCATATGTACACAAGTGTGCACACCCTTTGATATGACACCCAACAGTGAGCTGAGGTGCATTTTGTTTCCACTGATACTGCTTGAGATGTTTATACAACTTAATTGGAGTCCACCTGTGATAAATTCAATTGATTGGACGTGATTGTGGATTGCCAACACCTGCCTATATAAGGTCCCACAGTTGACAGTGCATGTCAGAGCAAACTCCAAGCCATGGGGTCAAAGGAATTATCTGCAGAAACAGGATTGTGTCAAGGCATAGATCTGGAGAAGGGTACGAAAAAATCTCTGCAGCTTTACAGGTCCCAAAGAGCACAGTGGCCACCATCATTCGTAAATGGAAGAAGTTTGGAACCACCAAGGATCTTCCTAGACCTGGCCGCCCGGCCAAACTGAGCAATCGGGGAAGACGGGCCTTGGCCAGGGAGGTGAGCAGGAACCCGAGGGTCACTCTGACAGAGCTCCAGCGTATCCTTGTGGAGATGGGAGAACCTTTCAGAAGATCAACCATCCAGGCAGCACTCCACCAATCAGGCCTTTATGGTAGAGTGGCCAGACGGAAGCCCCTCCTTAGTAAAAGGCACATCACAGCCCGCTTGGAGTTTGCCAAAAGGCACCTAGAGGACTCTCAAACCATGAGAATCAAGATTCTCTGGTATGATGAAACCAAAATTTAACTTTTTGGCCTGAATACCAAGCGTCACATCTGGAGGAAACCAGGCACCGCTCATCACCTGGCTAATACCATCCCAACAGTGAAGCATGGCGGTGGCAGCATCATGATGTGGGGATGTTTTTCAGCAGTGGGAACAGGGCGACTAGTCCTGATAGAGGGAAAAATGAATGCGGCTAAGTACACCGAGATCCTTGAAGAAAACCTGCTCCAGAGCGCTGTGGACCTCAGACTGGGGCGAAGGTTTACCTTCCAACATGACAACGACCCGAAGCACACAGCCAAGAGAACAAAGGAGTGGCTTCGGAGAAAGTCTGTGCATGTCCTTGAGTGGCCCAGCCAGAGTCCAGACCTGAATCCAATTGAACATCTGTGGAAAGAGCTGAAAATGGCTGTGTACCGACGCTCGCCATCCAACCTGACGGAGCTTGCAAGGATATGCCAAGAGGAATGAGCAAAAATGTCCAGAAACAAGTGTGCCAAGCTCGTAGCTTCTTTCCCAAGACGCCTTGAAGCTGTAATCGCTTCCAAAGTTGCAGCAACCAAGTATTAGGCTAAGGGTGTGTACAGATATGTAACCCCTAAATAACCTATTTTTGTCAGTAAAATAAAATTGCATATTTTCTAAAAACCTGTTTTCACTTCGTCATTATTGGCTATTGTGTGTAGATGTTTGAGGCAAAAAATGAACTCAATCTATTGTAGTATAAGTCTGTAACGTAATAAAACGTGGAGAAGGTGAAAGGGGTGTGCAGACTTTCCGGCTTGACTGTACATACAGTGAGCACCATAATTCATTGGACAGTGGCACATTTTTTGATTACTTTATTCTACATTATGTTAAACTGTCCAATATTTTTTTGATACCCAAAAATGGGGGGAGGGGGGCTATTTACAAAAGGTTCTAGAATTTCTAAACAGTTCTTCCCACATGGATGAATATACCCTGAAATTAAAGCTGTCAGTTTGCACTTCAACCTCATTGTCTTTGTATCCTTTCAAACTCAAAGTGCTAGAGTACAGAACCAAACAAAAAATGTGTCACTGTCCAAATGAATTATGGTGCTCACTGTATATACCTTCTTGCTCTGGAGTATTGCACACCAAGAAATTTTTATTTCAAGAAATGTTCTGAAGAAAGGTGAATTGAGGTTTCAACCTAAAAAATAAAAAAAAGCAATGAAAGATAGTTCTAGTTCATACCAGTCAACACGCCATGGTATGGTGTCATCCTCGCCGAGAGGGTGAGCTGCTAGGAAACTGAATAGCAAATTAACCACCACTACGGGGCGGACACCATGGGCCGTGTCCGAATCAGCACTCTTCCACACTGTTGAGTAGCCTTGGTGAGTAGATAGGGCAAGAAAGTCGCAGAGTATGCAAAAAAATTTCTAATTGCAGTATACCTCAAACACCCGGATGACACACTTACTTCCGGGGTTTCGCTGACTACATTCGGGGGCACCACAGAACTCTGTGGCTGTGTCCGAATCAGAGCCCTGTCTTCTGCGCCCTGTCTCCTGCATACAGTGCACTGGCAGAAGTGTGCTGTTTAATGTGCACTGTTAAGCAGGACGCGAAAAATATCCGTTATACTATTTCCAAACCGTACTGTGGAAGTGTCGTAAGCAGGTTATAAGACGTCCCACCAGTGTTGCCATGACGTTCAAAGTGCAGTCACGGGTAAAAATGAAAAGTCGCAAAGCATGCACTTATTTAAAAAAGTAAAAACATGATGATTTCTATTTAAAATACGTTGGTTTCGGTTAAATATAGCCTATAATTTGGGCTAGATTTGAGTCGCCATTTCGCTGGAAAGTTTTAAAAGATCTGGTAACCCTGCGCCCCACTCTTGTGCTGCCATGTCACGTGTTGTTTTTGTTGTATTTGAAGGAAAACGTCAGCGAAGTTGCGGCTCATTTTTAAAAAACGAAGCTTCATGTCATATTCACGTAACCAAAATGTTTGTGTACTTCTTGAAAAGTTTGTGTACTTCTTGATTCGGACACAGCCTGTGGGTGTATCCCAATAGTCAAAAAATGCACCCTCCCTCCCTCCACTACCACCTCCTCTACTCCGTGCCCCGGAAACCGATCTTTCGTTCCTCCCTCCACTGTCCCAATAGCTTCAAACTTGGCTTCTCCTCCTCTCTGGTGAAGCATACATCGATGTATCCTACTGCGGAAGTTTTTTCACATTTTTGGGTGACATCATCGCGCTCATGCCCACAGAGGCAACAGTGATGATGCGTAGCTATGCCTTATATGAATTTCCCCAAGATAATGATGCCCCAATGCAAGATATTTAGCTTAAATTGTGTGTGCTTCAGTAGGTTATTAGCACACAAAGGACATAGCATCCTACAACGGATAACAAAATGCCAGTCTGTTTTTGTGGTTAATATCCTACATAGAAATTCAGCAATTTAAGTCGGGGATTCAGCTTTATTGCTTGCACATTAACGTTGATTGTTAACGAACATGACTATACATAAATATAGCCTAAGCATGACAGCTACCATTTCAGTATGTGAATATGCATTAATGAATATATTCAACCAATCATTTCCAAAGGACATTTTTTAATTTGATTTCAGATGTTACAATGGGAAATAGGCTTAATTGTTTTTCAGTGTGACCACTGATACTATGAACATTGGGAATAATATCTCCAATAATATGACGATAATAAGTTCCACTAATCTAGCCTACAGGAATGTTTCAGAATTTGCCTATGTGATATACAAGGAACTGATGGCAATATTAGGCTGTAGTGTAGCTACAGTAGCCTATATGAGGTGAATTAGTGCTCGGTATGTTCAGACATCGGGATTTCGGAATTACAGTAAATTGTTATGTTTGCATAGGCTATACTAGGCTACATGATGCTCACTTTGATCTAATACTGATTACATATTAATTAGTGTCTCGACGCGAACTACAATGTCAGGTAGGCGACATGTTTATAGCTACTTCTACTTGAAACTTAAAAGATATTTTGTAGCTTTAAATGGGCTGGCCATGCATAAGATCTGTGATTGGCGCTAGTGTTGGAGTTGAGACCACCTAAACCAAGACCGAGTCAAGACCAAGACCAGAGCGTATCAAGTCCGAGTTAAGACCAAGACTTTGAGGTGGCGAGACCAAGACCAAGACCGAGACCAGACCAATGCGAGTCCAATTCAAGACCATGACTGTAATTGTGTTGGTCTACCATCATAGTGATGGCTTAACATTTACACCATTTCGCTGCTAAAATTCAAAACACAGAAAGCATTATTTAGGAATTTTAATAAAGAAAGCATTATTTTTGTGAAAATACTGATGTACAGTATACAACAGAAGTGAGTACACCCCTGTGCAATATCACTTAAATGTCAAATGATTCAAAATTGTATCACCTCTCAATAATTGCATTATTTCTAAGTTGACAACTAGTGTTTCCTCTTATGAACAATCAAAAACAAATACTTTAGAAAGACAAAAGTGAATACACCTGTGATCACTGTTACACAAGTTAGTTAAAATCATTTTTAATATTTGGTTGCATATCCTTTGCATGCCATGACTTCCTGATGTCTGTGACCCAACAACATCAAAAGACTCTTGATATCTTATTTTCTGGTACTCTTACAAGCGATACTATACTACTACGATACTACGTCTCTGCATTTGAATGGATCTCTATGGGAATTAGGGGGTGGAACTAGATTTAGCTGTAAATTACACTGGAACAGTAGGGAACACGTGGTTGGCTAAACGGCTCTAAGTCATCAAGGGTCTGATGTATTAAACAAGCCTTAAACCATCACTCTGCTGCCAGAAATACAGTAGATATGGATGGATAACTTGAAGGGTTTCTTCTCCCGACTTATTTTTCCATAGAGTTCAATTGGAAAATTTGTCAGGAGAAACAACCCTTAAAGTGATCCATCCATATCTACTGCATATCTGGCAGCAGAGTGATAGTTTGAGGCTCGTTTGATACCTCAGACCCTTGATGACTTACAGCAATTTTACCAACCATGTATTCATACTGTTCCAGCATAATTTACAGCTAAATCTAGTCACACTAGATTTGGTCCAGAAGACACACACAGGCTGAATTTCTTTAATGGAAGTCAATGGAGAAGATCCCTTAGTACCCTGAACAAGCTGCTGTTTTGTAGACACAGTTCGTAACATAATAAACGGACAGCCTTGTCGCTAATCTTCAACATGTTTGTCATCACATTCATTTTGGAGCGAGCTATGTTGTGTCTACTATGAAAAAAATACTGTTTGGTGAGATGACAGTAGGGAATGTTGCAGCAGTTAGAATTCATTTACGACACTACAGGCCCATCGTCTCGGAGCTAGCAGCTAAACTGGGTTAAGTATCTGAAATCGATTGCTCCATGCCTGTATAGTGTATAGCTACCATTGTTTAATAAATAAAAATATATATCTGTTACGAACCAAATACGGGCTGGACCCAAGTGCAACGACCAGGAGGCAGATTTCACAGCAAGGGGTTTTTATTAAGCTTTGGGGTAGTCCCAAAGCTGTACAGAAAGATAAGACACAGTAATATACAGGGTGAGAAAGTTCAATACGAACTGCTCCAAGCCGGAGCTGGACTTGAGTACAGGAGGTGAGTTCCAAGCCGGAACTGGACTGTACTGGACCGGAGGTCCACTCAGGAACTGGACCACGGAGTAGGCGGGTTTGTTCCAAACCGGAACTGGACTTTAAACTGGAGGTGCACGTAGCACCGGAACTGGACTGGAACTGGACCGGGAGGTCCAACTGGAACTGGACAGCAGGAACAACAGGATTGTTCCAAGCCGGAACTGGACTTTAAACTGGAGGTGCACGAAGCACCGGAACTGGACTGGAACTGGACCGGGAGGTTCAGCTGGTACGGGACTGGATACTGAGGTAGGTAGCCGGCAGCGCCCGGCAGGGTGGAAACGTGTGGCGGGGCTCAGCTGGAGCCGGTGGAGGTAGCTGGTTTGCTGCGGAACCTGGGACCGTAACCGCGGCAAAGGGATTCGCCTTGGCCGGACAGGAACCACTGCAGGATAGCGAGGCAGACACCCCACTGCGGCAGTGCTGCGAGCTGGAGTTGGAGGCACCGTAACACACAAACACACTGACTAACAGCTACAGACTGGTGCAGGCAGGAACAGCTGGTAGTTTAGAGGGAGACAGGTTAGCAGCAAAGCATGCAGTAAATGATAGGGCAGAATAGTAACCAGACCGGAGGGTAGAACGACTGTAAGCTGACGGGTTAGGTTCGCAACCAAGCATACAGCACTCTCGTACAATAACCAGAAGACCAGGAACACACAACGTAGTTTAGACAACGAACTGGCCCCGACTAGCAGCCAGACGGGGGTTTAAGTAGGGGAGTGAAATAGAAAACAAAGGCGAACACGTGAGGAATGTAACTGAGTGTGATTGACAATAAACCAGGTGCGGAATGAAAGCCAAGAGCGGGGAAAGCGATAGGTGGAAACCAAAGTGGGAAACCGAGAGACAAACAGAAGGGAAACGCCCAGCCTGCAGCAATGGGGAAAACATGGACAGGGGAATCCAACATGACACGGAGGGAAACAAGGAAAACACGGAAAAGGACAGGAGGGGAACGGAACGTTACAATATCAGTGTTATGTTGTGTGTCTGTTTGTTAGAGAGTCCATTTTTGAAAGGATGTTTAACGTATAACAGATACCAGCTAGCTAGCTAATTAGCTACATAGCTAAACATTCAAATTTGTGCTGTTTTTTCCACTCTTTTTTCACAAACATTCTACCAACACATCAGTGTATAGATCACATCGATGTGCAGCAGTAACATTAAATTGTAATAATAGGTCGAGACAAGGACTTATTTTTAAATTTCCTTCCGATGATTTACAGTAAGCCCACGTTACATAGGCTAGCTAGGTAGCACCTGTAAAAAAGGGTTCCCTTCCTAATGCAATTAAAGTGTGGCCATGTGTCTTTGATAATCACAGATATTTCAGTGTAACAGTGGTAATAAGTAAGCAAGACACTCTTTGTAGGTGCATGGAGTGGTAATATCATAAATGGTTGTTTTTCTGTCTTTTAAAATATTAATAACGGGTGGGTGCAGTACCAAATTGCCAAATGCCATTGATAACTGTCGAAAAAATCTGAAGAGTCTCACTGACGTCAATGATTTGAAACGATTGGTTAGCAACGGTGCACGTGATCCAAGCTGGCCGTTAAGCTTTTTCAATGCAAAAGACGTGGAGTCTCCCGAAAATCTCTGGTAATGATGTCACAGCAGTTGTTGTCTTGACCAGTGGAGTGTCCAGTCCATAGGTCCAGACCATATGTGGTAACCTAGGTTAGTGCATACGCCACCTAGGTTCCATCAGCGCACCTACACTAATTAAGTCAATTACGTACATGTGTGAATGCGAGTGTGAATGGAACCGGGGAGTGTCTTTTTATTCCCTTTGTCTTTGAGCTGGCCATTCACAACTCAATTTGTGTTGCTGCTGCTGGGGTTTGGAACGTCTGGAAGTAGTTCTCCTGCTCCAGGGAGACATTGTATTTGATTCATCTAGTTCAATCATTGCTCCAAGGTGGTGAGGAGTCCCGCTAAACAGGGAGATTGTTTGGGGTTCGGGACTAAGCTGAAGGCCATTTATGAAGAGCGAATCAGTGCAAATGCATACTGTGTGACGGGCTTGGTGCATACTGTGTGACGGGCTTGGTGCATACTGTGTGACGGGCTTGGTGCATACTGTGTGACGGGCTTGGTGTGCGCAGTGCAACTTCACATTGTCGAGCTTTAGTGTTGATGAAGCAAACCAGGGCAAGCACATGCTCTGCAAACAGCACTCACAAAGTTTTGGTATCAGCCACTGTTTCCTATAGAGATTAGCCTATGGCCATGACTTTGCTTTAGGCGACTTAAACCACCGTATTGAATGACTTCTAGAATCATATTGTGAGCACCGTCAGCTACCCGGCCATCTTCCAGTAGCGGCTGCAGTATAGCGAACTGCTGCCAATTATTAATGTTGAGTCTCTGCCAATGTGTTTGACCATCTCTTGTATTTTACAATTTAAGACGATAGGGTCCCAAAGTGCCGGCCCGTCCTGCATCTCCGGGGGGGGGGGGGGGGGGGGTACTGCGGCATGCCTCTCATGCTCTGTCTGTCCCTGCTGCGGTGTGTCGTGAGGGGGGGGGGACTTTCTCACATTAGGTGTTGTAAAGATAATTTATATTCTCACATTTTCTTATACATTTTGATTGCAGTGGTTGTGGCTCTCGCATGCTACCCTTATTGGTTTGGTGGTTGTGGTGCATGTGCGGTGTTTTCCTTTCCTTTTCTTCCCACTTCACTGTCCTTTCCGCAGGCGCTCGTGGTAGGGGGCGGAGCTGAGCAGGCGGGGCGGTCCCTGTGCCCTCCGTGGTCCAGAGCGGTGTCGGCAGCTCCAGTATTGACCTCAAGGGCATCTCTTTTTAACTAGTCCATTACGAATTTTGATTGTGAGCTCATTGTTAAAATAAAGTGTAGTTTTGTACTTTCATCTATTCCTGCCTCATCTGGTCTCTGTGAATTTTGTGCATGGGGAGAGTTGCTCCTTCTCCTTAAACAGGAGGTGGCGTAGATCGGTTAAATATTCTAAACTAGTGGTTGACCCCGCACAGTTGAAGCACCACATTTTGGTGTAGTCAGCAGGATAACCATTTGAGGCATGTTGGATGATTGTTTTGTTGTGATGTCATGTGCCTAACTCTGCTAAGTAGTATTATGAATAGGAAACAGTGGTTGGTACCCGAAGACCAGACGAGAACTTCCTTCCCGGCAACAGCGGACGAAGACCTGGATTTTCAACTTTACTTAGATTTTCTTTTTTTTTTTTGGCTTTAACAAATATTTTCTGTACTGATTTAAAAACCTAGCATAATGACTGAGCCAGAACAGGAACTACTAGATTTAAGGGAGGAGGTGCAAAGGTTAAGAATGGCAAATCAGCAGCTAGTTAGCATGGGGGGACCATCTAGTGGTGAACAGTCCCCTTCCAATAGTGAAACTGTATCCACCCCTGGTATAGCCAGCCCCTTAAATGCTCAAGCAGATTCAGTTAATGAACGACGGGTAGTGGAGCGGTTGGTCTATGTCCCCCGTGAAAGGAAGTGCCCTTATTTTTCTGGTTCGTCAGCCCCTTCTGCCTTGTCTATCTATGATTGGATTGAGGAGGCATGGGCAAGTCTGAAGGACAGGCATATGTCTAAATTTGAGCAAGCTCTGTTCCTTTACGACCACCTTGAAGGGGAAGCCAAAGCTGAAATTAGATTTCGCACCCTGGTTGAGCGGAGTGACCCAGAGTCTATTTTTTCCATTCTTAAAGAGCTTTACGGTTCCTCATGCTCTTATGTAGGATTGCAAAAACTATTCTTTGAGCGTAAACAGCGGGAAGGGGAATCCCTGAAAGAATTTTCACACGCCCTGATGGCATTGATGGAGGCAATCACCCGTAGTGAGCCAGACTTCATTTTAGACCCTGATGCCCTTATAAGGGATCAGTTCATGGAACATGTGCGTGATCCTATGTTGCGCCGGGAACTAAAAAGAATTGTTCGTCAAACTCCTACCACTTCTCTTCTAGCTTTAAGGGGAGAGGCTATTAATTGGGCGAGGGAGGGAGAAAGATGTGGGGGGCATGTTCAATCCACCTCCCGTGCTACTACTGCTGATATCGAAGGTAGCTGTAATGTTGTGGCAACTCCCAAAAATTCAGAACTGGCGGAACTGAAGGAAATGTTTTTGATGCAACAGAAACAAATAGAATCATTATCAAAGAGTATTGAGAGGTGGGGGTCCCAGAGGAACCAATTTGCACCCCGTGGTTCTTGACCCCACTTTCAGTTTACAGATGATGGCATACCAATTTGTCGAGGGTGCAATATTCCTGGTCATGTGCTTCGGCAGTGCCATCAAGGTCAACGTCCCAGAGCGGCAAGCCAACCTTCAACAGGTAGAGGTGAGAGAACAGGTATAGACCTCTAATGGGGCACCATTCTTTTCAAAAGCTAAAGTGAATACCCAAATGTCAGAGGCAGATATGATTTATTCTGGGGCCGTTACAGCTCGTGAGGTGTGCCCTAGAGTGGTACAACAACTGGTTGGGAAATGTCCAGTAATTGACCTTACTATGGGGGGTGTATCTGTTCATTGTTTGGTGGACACTGGTTCAATGGTCACCACTATAACCGAGTCTTTTTTTGACCAGAATTTTAAATCTTGGGGCCCACATAAACTTTATGACTGTGGGTGGCTAACTTTAAAAGCAGCCAATGGGCTAGCAATTCCATATGTTGGGTATTTGGAGTTGGATTTTCAGGTGATGGGGAAAACCATTCCAAGATGAGGTGTGTTGGTGATTAGAGACCCTCCAAACCCCAGCATGCAGCAATGGCCAGACTACGTTCCCGGGCTGCTTGGTATCAATGTGATCTGTGATTGTTACCAGGAACTCTTCAACCAACTGGGTGAGGCATTATTTACACCACCTCAGCCACCCTTATCAGGTCAGGTTACGTCACAATACTGCCACCGCCTGGAGGCCAGCACAAGTGCATCAGAGGGCAGGGCTAGGGTACTCAAGAGCTGAAGTATTTACATCCCTGCAGGCAGCATGACGTTTGTTACTGTAACCAGCCCACAGTATCTCTCTTTACAGACAGGGACAGTCCTGTTGGAGCCAGGCGGATCTAGTCTCTCCCAAGGGCTTTTAGTCTCCCGGTGGCAGGGCACAGGTGCCGGTCGTTAATGTAGGCACTAAGGGTGCCACAGTCCATCCGCGTCAGATCCTGGGTACCTTTTTTCCTGTAGAAGTACGGGGTGGGAGGGAGATTGATTTCATTGAGGAAAGGGGGGAATGAAATTGATGAATTTAACTGATGAATTGGCAGCACTACACTGGGAGGGACTCGATATAGCTGAAGAGAAACAAGCTAGGGATTTACTACAGCGCTATAGTCTCTGTGAATTTTGCGCATGGGGAGAGTTGCTATGACTATAAGTGTTGGAGTTCCCCCTTCTCCTTAAACAGGAGGTGGCGTAGATCGGTTAAATATTCTAAACTAGTGGTTGACCCCGCACAGTTGAGGCACCACACATAGACTGTATAAAAATATGGACAAAGCCACTGTGACGTCACCCATTGCCTTTCCACGGCCTCGTAAAAACTGAATTGAGGCTCCAGATATGTCTTTCGCCACCCGTTTGTACAAACTGCGCCTGCTCCGTGGAGCCGAAGTGACCTTGGCTTGGAGCAGGGTCAACCGGATATGGCCCGGGCAGTATGATTGACAGTTCGGGGTGGAGAAGCCACAGAACTAAAAAGCCCATACCTGACCAAACCCACCATTTTGCAAAACGAACTTGCGGTAAACTTCCTTAAGTTGCTAATGTTTTATAATATAACATTTAATTTTCATCCTCAATTTTACTGTGTCATTTATTCGCATTGAATGTGTGGTATTCGTCACATAATTAACGTTCATTCAGTTATCTTCAATTTATATTCAGCTAACATCAGCTAATTTGATTAGCTAGATAGCATACCAGCTGAGCTCGGTAGCCAAGCTAGATGCAATGCATCACCACCACACATGGATGAACAGGGTAACGCTATTGCCATCAACTACACTGCCTGGCCAAAAAAAAAGTCGCACACTCTAATATTTCGTTGGACCGCTTTCAGCTTTGATTACGGCGTGCATTCGTCGTGGCATTGTTTCGACAACCTTATGCAACGTCACAACATTTATTTCCATCCAGAGTTGCATTAATTTTTGGCCGAGATCTTGTATTGACAACGGGATAGTCGAACCACTCCGTAAAGTCTTCTCCAGCACATCACAAAGACTTTCAATGGGGTTACGGTCAGGACTCTGGTGGCTAATTCATGTGTGAAAATGATTCCTCATGATCCCTGAACCACTCTTTCACAATTTGAGCCTGATGAATCTTGGCATTGTCGTCCTGGAATATTCCCATTGATGGGATAACCTGGTCATTCAGTACATTCAGGTACTCAGCTGACTTCATTTTATTGCTGCATAACGTTGCTGAGCCTAGGCCTGACCAATTGAAGCAAACCCAGATCATAACACTGCCTCCAGAGGTTTGTATAGTGAGCACTATGCATGACGGGTGCAACGGCGACTTTATTTTTGGCCAGGCAGTGTATATTGACGGTCAATTAATCACATATGTGATTTTGTTAGAAATCTCATCTTACGAAACAGTGTTTTTTTTCGTACTAGACACATCATAGCTCGCTCCAACCAAAATGAATATGTGCTGACAAACATGTTGAAGAGGAGCGGGTAAGGCACTCAATTTATTATGCTACGAACTGCGTCCACAGAACAACAACTTGTTCACGGTAGGCTACAAAGGGATGTTCTCCATCGACTTCCACTCAAAAATACAGCGTGTCTCCCTGTCCCAAGCATAGACTGTATAAAAATAGGTCCGTTTTAGACCAATGATTGTTGTCTCCCCCTTCTGGTCCCACCCCTCCGAGTGAGGGCAGTGAGAACCATATAGAACCTATCTATGCCAGTGATCCCAGGACTCAACCTGTCCCTCTGATTGGTCCTGAACAAATGTTAATACCCTGTCCAAACGACACAATATTTTTAAAAATCAGCACATGCAGAGGCATTAGATGAAGGAAAGACACCTATTGCAATTAAATTTTTTTGTGGGAAAGATTTATTGACTGAGTATTTTGACCACATTGCTACCATTGACTTACATGGTGAAAGACCTATACTGGAGCCAACCGCAGTGGTGCCAGTGAGCAACGGCACCAGGAAGTGAGCTTCAAAACGAAAGCCCAGTCTTGGCCCCTTGGTCCAGACCAATTTTAAAGGGGGGGGGGGGCACAGAATTGCACAGGGGGGGGGGCATCTATCAATGACTAAATTTGACTTTTGCGTGACTATCACAACAAATGTAATTTCTTTCCAATACTGTCAAATGTTCATTTTGTTAAATTATCTTATAACATCTCTTGACTGTCAAAATTACATTGCAGACTACTAATAAAACCAATTACAATATGAATATCACACACTGATTGATGGATAGAGGTTAGAGATACACTACATACAGAGTGATAGGTGACATATAGAGAGTATATAGAGGACAGAGGTTTGAGAGTGGATAGAGGTCAGGATAAACAGAAGTTAGACAGAGGGTAAATATGCTAGAGGGGATTGATAGAGGAAATACAGGAGAGAGTCTTTATGGATTGTGTAAAACTAAGAATTTAGCCCATTTTCAGATTGTGGTAGCCTACACTTCCTGTTTAAGAACATTTCTTCAAAAAGCAGCGAAGTTGAAGTCAGATTTTATAGATTATAACAGGGTATGAGTACTGATTACATTTTAAAAGAGACACCCGAAATCAAACACAATGGATTACCTACAACAGTCAACATCAATAATCACCAGTGACAAGAATGAAAAATGAATTACTCTCAATTTAATGAAACTTCAGCCTATGCTGCATTTTTTGAATCTGTAACATTCAGACTTAACGTTAAATTTAATGTTTAAATTAAAAAAAATGCGGCCAGATTACACGTTGTCTTTGGATATCGATTAGGTTAATGGTATAGTCATAATATAGTAATATAACGATTAGGTTCATGTAAAATTTACTTACATTTGATATGATTGGTAAACCGTGGGTAAATTAACGTTTGCTTAGCTAGTTACCTTTTACCTCAGGATCAGGTAACCTAACGCAGATCACAGGTTTATTGAATTTGGCGAACATCCTTGACCGAAAACGTGACATATAGATAAACAGTTTGGTGTAATCTGACCCAGTGCGCGAAATGCCACAAAATGCCATTGAAAAGGCCTCCAAGACGCATTTCCAACACAATTTAGCCATCCATGGACGACTGTTGTTCCCTGGGGATGAAAAAGAAAATGGAAAATTATAGAGGCCTAATTATGTATATTTATAAGAATCTGGTTCATATAGGTTAATACTTACTGAACAATAACGTTCGCGCCTTCTCACATTGAGAGTGAACGTCTGACAAAGAGAGGGGCTGTGTTTCGCCTGCAGTAGCAGTTTCAGTTGAGCTACAAAATATTATTGCGATTGTAACACAACGACGCGTGAGACCCACATAATGGCACTGTTACTGTTCAGTGTTCAACTGCAGAGTGCAGACAGACTCTGGTGAGTGAGCTGGCTGTCGGTCTTTGTGATGTATGTGATGCGACTTGGGGTAGCTACAGGAAAAAATAAGTGGTTAGCCTAACGTTATTTACAGCCAGGCCTACGCTTTGAGGTAAATTAATATTTAAATCGTTAATGTGTGGTTTTATCTAGTGATCTAACAAAATTTCCGTCCACTAGACCAGTGGTTCCCAACCCTGGTCCTGGGGACCCCCTGTGTATGCTGGTTTTCGTTCCAACCACAATTGCAATACCAGAATTTTAACAAGCTGTTATTTTTTCTTAATTAGGTGTTTTTATTGTATAGAGAGAACACTTTAAACTCTTTACTCTCTTAAGCCACGTTATGTTAGCAATAGCTATGCATGCTTTGAAGAAAAAAAATCCCATGTTCGTTATGCTTATTGTGTTATATTGCAAACAATTACAAAGAAGAGGTAAGAACTCAGGTGAATAGGCTCCTAATTAGGTAATTGAACACAAGTTTAAGTTCCTTCATAATTTTTTCCTTAAACTTGTTAACACAATGCAGGTTTGGCTCGTTATCATTTGCTTTGTCTTTGAATTCTTCATTATTTACCAAACGGTTAGTTTTAGTGGCCATGTGTCCACAATTTCACCAATTATGAGCCAATTGATTCACCTCAGTCTTTAATTTGATCAGTTAAAACATTTTTTACCTCCTTTTAATTGTTTACAATACAGCACAATGTGAATATTGGACTTTTATTCTTCATGGCATGCATAGCTATTACTAACATAATGTGGCTTAAGAATGTAAATAATCCCTCTAAACATTAAAAACACCTAATTAAGAAAAATTAACAGCTTGTTAAAATTCAAGTATTGCAATTGTGGTTGGAACGAAAACCAGCATACACAGGGGGTCCCCAGGACCAGGGTTGAGAACCACTGCACTAGACCTATAAATCAATTATATCAAATAGTAGCATATTTTGTCATCTGTAACTAGTTTTCCTCATACAGGTTTAGCGCAGTAGCACTTAATGAACATTAGGGGGAGCATAGCATAGGGATGGGTAACAGTCTATGCTTGATACTATGCTCTCAGGGCACTCGTAAGTGAAGAATCTGAAGAATCTGAGCAGTGTTATAAAGTATTCTTGTTTTATGAAAGAAACGGAGCTAGCTAGCCAGCGCTATGCTGTGTAGGCTATAGGTCAAACCTGCGAGGTGGACAATCCAGGTTCAGAAAGTGAAAGTCCTCTCCAATCAGTTGTTCCAATCACCTGGATTTGCTAAGTAGGCCTATCACAGTTCTTCAGCCAAGAGGTAGGAGCTAACTAGGCTAATTAGTGAAATCGTGAGTTCATGGGTGGAAGAAACACGGCAGGAATTTTACTTTCTGACCCCTGGAATTTCCACCTCTGCAAACCTGGTAGTAGCCTACGATAGGCTACATTGTGCCAGGTTAAACGTTGGATTGGATCAGTTGTGTTGGACTTCTGGAAATAAATGAAATCCTCTCTTAAAATGAATGAAAAGACCGCAAATGAGTCACTGGATCGTTTAAACTTTTAACCTGGCTCCGATAGATCTAGCTAGCCTTGTTATGACCCAGACAGCTGACTGAACCCAAGTGCACGACTCAGACAAGGTATTGCCAATTCTCAGATGTTTTATTGCTTACAGGGCAGTCCTGTAGCAGGGGGAGAAAAGGCAAGACAGGTTATGCAGAACACACACTATTCTTGGACCAGGTAGGCTTGTTCCAAGCCGGAACTGGACTTGACACGGACCGGACTTGTTCCAAGCCGGAACTGGACTTGACACGGACTGGACTTGTTTCAAACCGGAACTGGACTTGACACGGACTGGACTTGTTCCAAACCGGAACTGGACTTGACACGGACTGGACTTGTTCCAAACCGGAACTGGACTTGACACGGACTGGACTTGTTCCAAACCGGAACTGGACTTGACACAAACTGGACTTTGTTCCTGGCCGGAACGGGACTGGACAACGGGCAGCACTTGTTCCAAGCCGGAACTGGACTTGGCAACCGGTCAACGCTCGTTCCAGACTGGAACTGGAGCGGGCTTGGCAGGGCTAGACTGGACTGGACACACGGTAGACAGACGGACAGACAGGTGTGGGAGCGCGAAGCATCCAATAAGTTAAACTTCAATCATAAGGCATTCTCCTGAAGAGTAGGGAGCAACAATTAAGACGGAGAGTCCGGGTTTGAGGCTGCGGGGAATGAGAGAGTTAAGAGAGAGCAGGGGATGAGCGGGCGCGGGAGCGGAAGAGCAGGACCGTGGATCGGGATCCGGGCGTAGCAGCAGGGCAGCGGCAGTGAGCGCAACCGTAACCGTGGTAGCAGTAGCGGCAACGGCCGGACGCTGGTACAGCTGCAGTGTGGAAGAGCAGAAGCCCAGACGGCTGCACGCACGTCAGGAGGGAGGCTGTAGACCGCAACACAGGCAGGGACAACCAACAACTGCAGTTGAGGCAATGGAAACAGACAGAGTTAGATTGACGGAACAGGAACTATGAACAGCAGACGTGCTGTTCAAGACTAGAGCGAACTCAGGTTTAAACAGAGCGGGAGGCGACTTAACTCCAAACCCGAAAAGACTCAGGAATTAAACAAGACAGGATACCAGGACTCAGGACAGGACCAGAAGTTTCTCAGACAACTACGTTAACGAACTGGCACAGGACAGAGAACACCGGGTGACTAAATACAACATTTGTGCCGCGTGCGAATGTATGCAAGAGTGATTAGCGGGGAAGTGGGATAGGCTGAAAGGAGTGGCGTGTAATCAGGGTGAAACAATTAGGAAGTTACGCCCAAACTGCAGCACGGGAAAAGACGAACCAAGGAGAGACGAACATGACACATAGGGGATGAGGGAAAACACGGGAAACAGGATGGGAATGCGGTCGTCACAGTACCCCCCCCCCCTAACGAACGCCTCCTGGCGTTCATGGAGGCCTAAATTTTTCGGTATGTAGAGAATGGAAATCCCGTATGAGGGAGTGGTCCAGGATGAGGCCCTTATGGAGCCAGGACCGCTCCTCGGGACCATACCCCTCCCAGTCTACTAAATACTGGAAGCCCCGACCCTTATGGCGGTCAATGATGGTCCTTACCGTGTAGGCCGGGGCTGCATCAATAATCCGGGGTGGAGGTGGGGCATCTGCGGGAGCACTGAGGGGGCTGGAGGCGACAGGCTTCACCTGACTAACATGAAAGGAAGGGTTCATTTTAAGTGAGGCGGGGAGAGAGAGTTTTACCGTGACTTGACGGATGGGATCGCCACCTCCTCCTCCTGGACTGACAACAGCGGGGGTTGGTACCCCAAAGAGCACTCGAACGGCGACATCCCAGTCGCGGTGCTCTTCAGGGAATTATGGGCGTACTCAACCCATGAGAGGAATCGGCTCCAGGAGGAGGGATTGCGAGCTGACACGCACCGCAGGGCAGCTCCCAAGTCCTGGTTGGCTCTCTACGTCTGCCCGTTGGACTGTGGATGATAACCGGAAGACAGGCTGGCGGAGGCTCCCAGGGCCGCACAAAACGGCCTCCACACCTGGGAGGAGAATTGGGGCCCACGGTCTGAAACGATGTCAACGGGGATCCTGTGCAGCCTGACAACATGCAGCACCAGGAGCTCCGCTGTCTCAGCTGCGGAAGGGAACTTGGGAAGGGGAATAAAGTGGACCGCCTTGGAGAACTGGTCTACGATGGTGAGGATGGCAGTGTTGCCATCCAAAGTGGGTAGACCGGTCACAAAGTTAACGCCAATGTGACTCCAAGGACGGCCCGGGACGGGGAGGGGGCGAAGGAGACCAGCGGGCGGCTGGTTGGATGCCTTGCTCCTGGCGCACACTGTGCAGGCGGAGACGTAGACACGGGTATCCCCTTTCAGCGTGGGCCAACAAAAGCTCCTCCTCACCAGGGCAGTGGTCCTGGCGATCCCTGGGTGACAGGCCAGACGGGAGGTGTGGACCCACTGGAGGACCTGGGAGCGGACGGAATCGGGGACAAACAAGGTTTGGTTAGGGGGACTGCGGGGATCCGGGTGGGTGGCATGGGTGGCCCTCACGATCTCCTCAATTTTCCAGGAGACCGCAGCCACCATACAGGAAGCCGGTAAGATCGGTTCCAGATCAGCAGATCTGACAATGGGAGAGAAAACTCGGGACAGGGCATCAGGTTTAATGTTACGGGACCCAGGGCGGAAAGTGACAGAAAAATTAAACCGGTTAAAAAAAGGGACCATCTGGCCTGGCGGGCATTTAGCCTCTTGGCGGATTTTAAATAAATCAGGTTATGATGGTCAGTATATACGATGAAAGGTGTACCTGCCCCCTCCAGCCAATGACGCCACTCCTCTAGCGCGAGCTTAATCGCGAGAAGCTCCCGATCCCCGACGTCATAATTCCGTTCAGCCGAACTGAGTCTCCGGGAGAAGTAGGCGCATGGGTGAAGTTTGCTGTCCTGGGCGGACTGCTGAGACAGGATGGCTCCTACACCAGTGTCGGAGGCGTCAACCTCCACGACAAACTGGCGTTCAAGGTCAGGATGACAGAGGATAGAGGCTGTGGAAAACCGGGCTTTCAGGAGATCGAATGCCTGTTGGGCCTCGGAATTCCAACAGTAGGGGATTAATGGAGAGGTTAGTTTGGTAAGGGGAACTGCAATGGTGCTGTAATTGCGTATGAATCGTCTGTAGAAATTAGCGAAACCAAGAAACTGCTGGAGGTGCTTACGTGTGGCCGGTTGGGGCCATTCTATCACTGCTTGGATCTTCACGGGGTCCGCCCGGATCCTTCCCTCCTCCACTAGAAAACCCAGGAAGGGAACGGAAGTGACATGAAAGCAGCATTTTTCCTTAACGAAAAGTTGATTCTCCAGAAGCCTCTGGAGAACCTGACGGACATGACCAATGTGTTCCTGCGGGGATTTGGAGAAAATTAGAATGTCGTCAATATACACAAAGACAGAACGTCCTATCAAGTCGCGTAGGACGTCATTGACCATTGCTTGGAATACTGCCGGGGCGTTAGTTAGCCCGAACGGGACTACCAGGTATTCGAAGTGGCCGAGGGGGGTGTTGAATGCCGTCTTTCATTCATCCCGGGTGACTAAATACAACATTTAATTGCTATCAATTATGTGCCGCGTGCGAATGTATGCAAGAGTGATTAGCGGGGAAGTGAGATAGGCTGAAAGGAGTGGCGTGTAATCAGGGTGAAACAATTAGGAAGTTACGCCCAAACTGCAGCACGGGAAAAGACGAACCAAGGAGAGACGAACATGACACAGGGGAAGAGGGAAAACACGGGAAACAGAAGGATGGGAATGCGGTCGTCACAAGCCTACTTCAAACGAACATTAAGGCATCTTCTAAAAGTCTATCGAGACATTAATGTATTTGACAGTGAGTCGGCTTTGTGATACAGAAAATCCAGGGTGGAAATTTAAATGAGCTGTCTAACCCCTTAATCTCGCTTAGTAGCTAGGCTACACCTCTGCTTCGTGAAATTCCCTCATGGAAAAAACAACAACACACTTGGCAGGTTCCAAGTTTAGACATTCTCGTTTATTTCTCAGGATTCTAGCTCCGACATGTATTAAAACAACCGGATAGAATAAAACATCATAGCATCATTTTGTGCGTTCCATTTTCAGCTGTTTTCAGCAGTATTTTTTCTCTCATAACAATGCAAAAACGCATCTTTCATGCCCTAGCCTATTCATATTTGCGACCATATTTTTTGACGACCGTCATTAATCTAGCTATCGATAGACTTTTAGAAGCTATGCCTTAATGTTCGTTTGAAGTAGGCTAGCTAGAACTATCGGAGCCAGGTTAAAATAAACGCTCCAGTGACTCATGGCACACACATGAAGTGTGTAATACAGTAAACACAATTAACGATAGATGGGTAACAGAAACACTTATGAGAGCTATTTTAGGATAATAATAAACAGCTAGCAAGCTCAATTGAAGATTTAACCCTGGATTTTTTGTATCACGAAGCCGACTCACTTTCAAATAGCCTACATTAACATTTCTCATTTTGCATAACATATAGAATAGAATCTGGCTGTCAATAGACTTTTTGAAGCAATGCCTTAATGTTCGCTTAAAGTACCGAAGCCAGGTTAAAAGTTTAAACGATCCAGTGACTCATTTGCGGTCTTTTCATTTATTTTAAGAGAGGATTTCATTTATTTCCAGCAGTCCAACACAACTGATCCAATCCAACATTTAACCTGGCACAATGTATTCCAAAGGAATTACAAAGGATTCCTTAATCTCTTAAAAAATGTAACACCTAGGCTCACAGAGACAAAAGGGGCTCCTCCCTCCACAGGTCTCAACAAGGTCCTCTCAGGGACCTCAAAAGCCAGAGCAGAAGCAGAACCACACTCACATCTGAAGAAGCCTGAGACTGGGCGAAACGTGTGCACACTACAAAAAAAAGGCTACTACCAGGTTTGCAGAGGTGGAAATTCCAGGGGTCAGAAAGTAAAAGTCCTGCCGTGTTTCTTCCACCCATGAACTCATGATTTCACTAATTAGCCTAGTTAGCTCCTACCTCTTGGCTGACGAATTGTGATAATTAGCAAATCCAGGTGATTGGAACAAATGATTGGGGAGGACTTTCACTTTCTGAACCTGGATTGTCCACCTCGCAGGTTTGACCTATAGCCTACACAGCGTAGCGCTGGCTAGCTAGCTCCGTTTCTTTCATAAAACAAGAATACTTTATAACACTGCTCAGATTCTTCAGATTCTTCACATACGAGTGCCCTGAGAGCATAGTATCAAGCATAGACTGTTACCCATCCCTATGCTATGCTCCCCCTAGTGTTCATTAAGTGCTACTGTGCTAAACCTGTATGAGGCCCACCCTGCTTGCTTTGATTGATAGGAGGACCATACCCCCTCATTTACATAGATACAGTTTGAAAATGAAAACGAAAATGAAAATGAAAATGAAAATGAAAATGAAAATGAAAATGAAAATGAAAATTACATTTTTTTAATTTTCATTTAAATTTTGGACTGAATAATCCTCCATATGGTTAAGCTATAACTGCAATGGGCATAATGTTATTTATGCTAACCTTCCAATATCCAGTAGGCTATCAGATTGGTTGACTGGGGGTGCGTCCCAATAATGAAAAAATGCACCCTCCCTTCCTCCACTACCACACCCTCTCCCGCTGGTGATATATTTGGAAGCCGTGCGCGTGGATATTTAATTTTCTATCTAACGACTCTTTTCTTGATTTGAGCGCTGCCGTCATACCGTTAGCCTACTCCAGCTGCTTTGGACATATGGCTACAGGTAGGTAATTTAACCCTACTTAGTTTCGTGAATACATTTATAATTCGGCCCTAGCAGCTAGATTAAACAAATATCAATTGATAGAAATAAGAAGATCAACTTCCAAAGTGTAACGTTATAGGCTAACTAGCTAGAATCAGCACAGTCCAAAAGCCCAGGCCAAACAGAAACATTAAACTAGCTAGCAAACGAGTGGTATCGTTAGTTTAAATTTACCACAACAAGTAGGCTACAGTGAGAAATTGAAAAAGAAAAGTATAAAACTTTAACTCTAGCAGCCAATCGACAGAGAGATACTTTTGGATAAGCTATTAACGTTAGGTCTGTTAATCAAGCTTACTAACGGCATTTACATTTTTTTTTCTACAATATTAAACGCTGGCATAATTTTCTGTTTTGATAAAGACACCCAATATAGATACTCAATATATTCTCTCCCTTTTAGTGTTGTGAACAACACATTTGCTCACTGTTTGCCAAGATTACACGGTAACTCACTCCTTAACTGAGGGACTTGGTGTTTTACTTAAAACGTGGAAAACATTTTGAAATGTTTCCATTCCAGATGATGACAGACTTGTCACAGAGCTAGCTACGTTACTACAGAATGTCCAAACTTGTCCCACCAACATGTAACTTCCCTCTATGAAGTACAATTTGAGTTGTGTGTGTGATTCACACAAAATTGCACAACATTCTAGTATATTCCTAATATTCACTTATACTTCACTTTATACTTTGATTGTTTGCTTTCAAATACACAAATAAGATTAAATTGAGTAACTCAAATGCAAAACCACCCTTCTGATTATTTTGCGTATGTAGGCTCAGACAGGCTTAAACAGTCTTTCCATAGCCTAGCTGAAGGCACATTGCAGAGTAGAATGGTAAAGCTATGTGTGCCAATGTATATGATATTAGCCTTAATGTGTTTTAAATTTTGCAAAAAAAAATTTTTTCCTTCCATTACAAACCTAGAGACATGTAAGGCTGCCCCTCAAAACTGCCCTTCAAAACTAAGTGGGCATCATTATTTTCTACCTATACCTGTACTTTTATGAGGAATATTGCCTATTTAAAATAAATGTACTCTTTTTATATAATCACATATAGTACATTCAGGACTTTTCACACTTATTATTTCAACAACACATGCTTCATCTGCAGAGCCATCATTGGAAGCACATTGCCTCATCTTTAAGGTATCTTAACAAAATTTCATAGCATTCTTTTAAGTAAAGTTAATCTCAACAATAAACGTTTTCAACGTACAAAAATGCAGAGTTGCCAAGTATTGATATCAAAATGAGGCCAAGTTATACAAACTAATTACACTAGCTCTATTCCAAAGCAATGCTACCCAATCTTTCCTAAATAATTTAATGTAACTTGGCCCCATGTTTTTTTTATCTTACCATCTGAGGAGAATGTGGTCATTCAAACTTCATGTGCCACGTCAAAAGTGTCAAATGGCAATCATTTATAGTGGAAATAATCTGCAATTCAGATGTGTTACACTTAGAAATGTAAAATATTACTAGTTTGAACTATTGTCTGCTTCCAGTGCTTTGGGTCTATGAGAAGCACATCATGAATTAAATGCATTATTATTTTTTAAATTATTATTATTATTATTCATTTGGAATATTTGTATTTGAATAAATATAAACCTGTGTGGTCCTACAGACCCTAAACATTCTTTTGTTCACAAAATTGTGTTCACAAATAACATTGTTATGATTTTACATTTTAAAATAAATTGTGCTATTTTACTTATTTGGCTTCATCTGACCCACAAACATACAGTAGGCTACATGAATGTGGCAAACATGTCAGATTCAATAGATGCAATAATTAGGCTATTTACTAGGTCTGAATATCTATAATCTTTTATCTGTATTTATTTATTCACCCCCCCTTTGAATTAACTTGACAACCAAGTATAAAATATATCCTTTCTGGAATGTAATATTTTGTCAATTGTTTAAAACATTCATTGAAATGATGTGTTCTTCTATGAGGCAGTTTTTTGTCATTTGACATTTAAAGCACAACTGAACTTTGGTAGAACTTTGGGTTGTGTAGTTGTAGTTCGTATACGTGCTAGAAGTGTCATTTTGAGCTGCCCTATAGAAGTGAATGGATTCTGGATTATCACCCCAGGGGAGCACAGAGCAACTAACAAACATATATCGCCACCATTTGGACTCATATCATGGCCATTGGTAACTACACAACCCTAAGTTTTACAAAATTTCAGTCATGCTTTAAAGCTTGAATGCCACATTCCCTTCAGATGGTAAAATGAAAAAACACAAGGCCAAACTCTCTGTGCTGTATAGGTATGGAGCATGCCCCGACAAGCCATAATTTATAGTATATAAAAAATAATCAAATAGTTTGGTGCTTAAGTATATTTTGGTTTTATGACACAGCTGTCACAATTTCAGCCTGAAGAGCCTCGGGCCTTGTCAGATGTGGCAAAAAAACTTTTTGACTACAAACATGCACACAAACACCTACATTCAATAATCTAATCCCACAACATTTAATCTTTCCCCATAGATATTCTCACAAAGGTCTTGCAAAAGAATTGCAAGAATTTGCAGAGACCCAGCCAGAAATCCTTGCAATGCAAAGGAGAATACTGACAGCTAGGGGAGAGACAAAGGAGGACATTATGGAAAATGGTCCAATGTGGAGGAGCTCCAACAGCTCGACAAGGAGGACCGATATGGAAAAGAGGACAAAGATGGTAATAAACATGGAAGAAGCTGTGAAAATAACATTTTAAAGCTAAGATACCCACTCAGCGATGACATGATTAAGTCTAAACTGCAGTATCTACAGAATTCTATGCCTACTGTAATTAATTTATCTTGTAGTAGGCTACAGAATCATGAACTACCTTTGTTCTCTTGGAGGAGCTAACCCAGCTGTGCACAAAATGTTGTGGAAGGTGGCATTGTATACAGGTTTTCTAAATTAGTCTATGGTTCTATTTCTAGGAGCAGTCATGAAAAACTGAAAACAACTGATGTGGAGGAACTCATCGCAGTGGCCCTGAGAATTTGCCCCACACAGGCCATTTCAAAAGGAATTTAATTGATTGCTTTATTTTTTGGAATAATTTTGATTGAAAATTATGTTGAAGTAATTTTGTTTGCTTGTTTATACATATTTTGTTTGAATAGTATACTGTTCATAGTTTGACATGAAAAAATTTAATAATTTGGAATATGAATAGAAATGTAAAGGGATGATTTAACCGATTTAACCCTATACATGATGGCCCCCTAATGGTAGTTGTCGAAGTCCAAATTACAGTATTCATATTTCTCTGAAATTCAAAAATTGTAGTTTCTTATTCCATTTCGTCAATGCCCACCACATTTCCACAGTGACTACCTATCGCACGTGGGGCTATAATACGTTGCTGTTATGTAAAAACGTTTGTACGTTTTAACACATTTTTTGTACCTATATAAAAACATTATAAAGAAAACGGATGTATGTATTTATCAATTTGAACTTTAAACTATGGATGTGTAGTGAATATTTTTTGAGATTTTGACACTTGTTTGGTTGTTTCTGCATATTTTGTTTGAATATTTATATACTGTATATAGTTTGATATGAAAAGATAACTTCAGAATATGAATAGAAATGCAAGGGATGATTTAAGACTTGAGCACAATATTTAGCTTTTGTGAAGTTTGTTTTAAATATCTCTAAAAGACTGCGAGACTCCTCACACTGCAAACGATACCGCACAATACATACAGTTGAAGTTGGAAGTTTACATACACTTGGGTTGAAGTCATTAAAACAAATTTTTAACCACACATGATTTAAGGCTTGTTTGATACGTCAGACCCTTGATGACTTAGAGCCATTTAGCCAACCATGTGTTTCCATACTTTTCCAGTGTAATTTACAGCTAAATCTAGTCTCACCCCCCCAATTCCTATAGAGATCCATTCAAATGCAGAGACATTATAGTATCGCTTGTAAGAGTACCAGAACATAAGATATCAAGAGTCTTTTGATGTTGTTGGGTCAGAGACATCAGGAAGTCATGGCATGCAATGCCAAAGGATATGCGACCAAATATAAAAAATTTAAAGGCACAGTCAACTTAGTGTATGTAAACTTCTGACCCACTGGAATTGTGATATAGTGAATTAAAAGTGAAATAATCTGTTTGTAAACAATTGTTGGAAAAATTACTTGTGTCATGCACAAAGTAGATGTCCTAACTGACTTGCCAACACTATAGTTTGCTAACATGAAATCAGTGGAGTGGTTAAAAATGAGTTTTAATGACTTCAACCCAAGTGTATGTAAACTTCCGACTTCAACTGTAAATATACAGCACAAAAGATAGGAATAAGCACTGATATCTTTACTGTTGTTCGTTATGCAGGTTAAAATAAATATGTTCATGTTTATTTCTCACTTGTGCTCATTTGGCTGATATGTTCATATGGCTTTTACATGTAGTGATCTGTAAAATGAAACATGAAATGTATTTATGTGTTAACTTTCCTTCAATGATGACTATTATTAAGGCGTATTATATTTGAATGCAGACCCGCCCACTTTTTCCACTGTATTTTAGCGGTATTTTAATTCATTATTTGTATTACTATTACATTCGTTATATTACTGTGTATGAGAAATATGTTGGAATATACACTGCCTGGCCAAAAAAAAAGTCGCACACTAATATTTTGTTCGACCGCCTTTAGCTTTGATTATGGCGCACATTCGTCGTGGCATTGTTTCGACAATCTTATGCAACGTCACAACATTTATTTCCATCCAGAGTTGCATTCATTTTTGGCCGAGATTTTGTATTGATGATGGGAGAGTCAAACCACTTTGTAAAGTCTTCTCCAGCACGTCCCAAAGACTTTCAATGGGGTTAAGGTCAGGACTCTAGTGGCCAATTCATGTGGGAAAATGATTCTGCATGCTCCCTGAACCACTCTTTCACAATTTGAGCACAATGAATCTTGGCATTGTCATCCTGGAATATGCCCGCTGATGGGATAACCTGGTCATTCAGTACATTCAGGTACTCAGCTGACTTCATTTTATTGCTGCATAATGTTGCTGAGCCTAGACCAGACCAATTGAAGCAACCCCAGATCATAACACTGCCTCCAGAGGCTTGTACAGGGGGCACTATGCATGACGGGTGCAACGGCGACTTTTTTTTTGGCCAGGCAGTGTATTATTATGAGGAACCTAAGACATTTAAATATTTCATGTTGATGTGAATTATTGGTAATATTGTTATCCCACAACTATGCAATTTTCACGTCCCGTGCCTTTGTCTTGTCTTCCTGGTTTTCCGTTTCTATGTGTATTCCGTTCCGTGTTTTCCTGTTCTCCCTTTCCTGTTTTGTGTCTCCACCTCCCCGCACCTGAATTGTGTTTCCTCATGTGTCCTCGTCTCACCTGTTCCTCATTGTCTCGTTAGTAATCTGGCATATAGTCTCCCCTGTTTCTTTGTTCTGTGCCAGATCGTCTTGTCCCCTGCTTTGTGCTTGTCATATTACCTTTCAAACTTTTTGTTGTTTTCTGCCTGTTCCCGACCTGCTCCTCAACCCTGTGTTCAGTCCTGTGTACCCGTCCAGTTTGTCTTCTCCTGCCTGTCCAGCCTGCTCCTGTCCAGCCCATTCCCATCCAGCCCAGCTCCTGTTCTCCTGCCTGCCTTGCCCATTCCCATCCAGCCCTGCGCCTGTTCAGCCCTTCTCCAGCCCTGTGTTATCTTGCCCAACCCTGCTCCAACCTGCCCGTTCCTGACCTCCTGCCTGCTACCCTGTGTGGGCATACTTGTAAATAAAGTATCCTGCGTGGAGTTCAACCAGCCATCTGTCTCTGAGACCTGCGTTTGGGTCCTATCCTGTATATCATCGTAACAGAAATATCTGGCCAGTCATGGACCCAGCAGACTCGGAGCCGATCCTCCACGCCATCGCCTGCCAGGAGGCAGTAATTGCTCAGCATGGCCTACAACTCCAGGATGAGACCCTGAAGTCCCTCTCCGCACAGATGGGTCCCCAGGACGCAGTTATGGGTCAGCTCGGCCACCAACTCCGGGACGTCATGGAGACCCTGAAGTCCATCTCGGAGCAAGTGGATCAGATGGGTTCCCAGGTGTTACGGCTATCCACCGACCTGCCTCTCCCTCCGCTGCAACCTGCTACGCCGCCGCTCCTCCCGACCAGGGAACCCCGCATTCCCTGCATTATCAACACCTCCCTAACCTGTGGCTATGTTCCTGCTGCCTTTAAAACTGCCAGTGTAACCCCACTCCTTAAAAAACCTAGCTTGGGCCCCTCTGATGTCAGGAACTACCGTCCTGTATCTCTCTTGCCCTTCCTGTCCAAAACTGTTGAAAGAGCTGTCCTTAACCAACTGTCTGTTTTTCTCCACCAGAACAACCTGCTTGACCCACATCAGTCCAGCTTCAGGCTGAAACTGCTCTCCTGGCCGTGACAGAGGCACTCGCCACTGCTAGAGCCTCCTCCCTCTCCTCTGTTCTGATTCTCCTTGACCTGTCTGCGGCGTTCGACACGGTCAACTACAAACTCCTGATCTCCACACTTGCAGAGATGGGCATTTCTGGGACTGCCCTCTCTTGGTTTGTATCGTATATGACTGATAGATCCTACCAAGTCTCCTGGAAGGGTTCTGTCTCTGCACCCCATCCCCTGTCTACAGGAGTCCCGCAGGGATCTGTACTGGGTCCTCTGTTGTTCTCTATGTATACGAAGTCTCTTGGTTCAGTAATTAATTCACATGGCTTCTTATACCATAGCTATGCTGATGATACTCAACTCTTCCTCTCTTTCCCTCCCTCTACCCCACAGGTTAAGGAGAGGATATCTGCTTGTCTGACTGACATCTCTGAGTGGATGGCTACCCATCACCTGAAGCTCAACCTTAATAAGACAGAGCTCCTCTTCATGCCATACAAGACCTCCCAACTACATGACCTCTCCATCACCGTTGACGGGACCGTGGTGGCTGCCTTCCGCTCTGCAAGGAACCTGGGGGTGGTCCTTGACGACCGGCTGGACTTGAAAGAGCACATCAGGGTGACGGCATGGTCCTGCAGGTTCCTCCGGTACAACATCAGGAGGATTCGACCATACCTGACCACCTACTCCACTCAGCTTCTTGTCCAGTCCATGGTCACCTCACGCCTGGACTACTGCAACTCCCTCCTCGCAAGCCTACCGGCCTGCGCCATTCTGCCTATTCAACTCATCCAGAATGCAGCTGCCCGGCTTGTGTTCAACCTCCCGAAATTTTCCCATGTAACCCCCCTGCTGAGGTCACTCCACTGGCTGCCAGTTGCAGCCAGGATCAGGTTCAAAGTTCTGACCCTGGCCTACACTGCAGCCAATAGGACAGGCCCCGCCTACCTGCAGGACTTAATCCAGAACTATGTTCCTGCTCGACCACTTCGCTCTTCCACAGCAGGGCGACTCGCACTTCCCCCCCCCCCCCCTCCGTGTCAATGGCTCTCGCTCGTCCCGACTGCGGAGCTTTTCCACCCTAGCTCCTCAGTGGTGGAATGAACTTCCCATTCCCCTACGTTCTACTCGAACCCTGCCTGCGTTCCGTCGTGGCCTGAAGACACACCTTTTCAGACTCCACCTTGACTGATATTCTAACCTAGGATCTCATGTTACTAGTTCCCTGTGTTTTTCCTGTCTGTTTGTTATAGTTTATAATAGTATTTAGAATAGAAGTGTAGTATAGCTGATTTACCCACAGCTTACTGTGAACTACATTACTAGGGATAGCTGCTACATTATGGGAAGGATGTGCTTTGTCTTGTCTGTTCTGTAGTGACTTTGATAACGTTTCTGTATGTGTCAGTAGCCGAGGTGAAAGGTAAGAAAAGAGTAGCCGAACTACGCCACCTAGGGTTAAAGAGTCCTAGGAACTCTGAAGTAATCAATATAATGATAAACACCAATAATAATAATAATAATAGTAAGAAGACCTGGTCTGAAGGCAAAGTTCGTTGGTTGGGGGGAGAGCAGTGTAACGATTGTCACCCAAAAGGAGGCAGAAGCTGGAGTAGTAGCAAAAATAATATTTATTAAAGCTAAAATGTTCACAGAAAACAGTAAATAGAAAGTTCAACACAGAATTAATGTCCAATGGAAGTCTCTGTCCACCGCTGGTGGGGTCTGGTCGGCTGTCGCCTGGTTAGTAGAATTCAGGGCTGGCCAACGTCTATGTAGACTCTGTGGAAGAACAAGGAAACAAGCTACCAGTACGCTTCCCAGGCTCTTCCGTAGTTAACTCTTTACTGATAACATCCAGTTGGAAATAGCTCTATATACTTGGTATAACTTTATAGATATATATATATATCACTTTAAAAATGGCCAAGGGTTAAAATAACAAACATCCCCATTTAAAATGCACGCAACTTCTTCATCTGTCGGGCCCGCCCACACACGCCACTGGACCGCCTGAACACTGCCACAACGCGCAGACGGCTCGCAGCTGACACCCACAACCAAACCACACGCCAATGGGTACTCACAATAGCCCGGGAGCAGACTCCTGTCCGCTACCCAGTGCGTGTGTTGATCAACCTTGGGTGTTAATGCTGTGCTGCGGGTCTTGGTTCCTCTCACTCATTTGGCGATGTGCGTGCTGGCTGGCTGGATTTGGGCGGGTCTGAAGTTGCGGCTCTTTCCATTCATTCCAAGTTCCTGTTATAAAGGAAGAGGCAGCGCAAGTCCCACAAATCCAGCCCTATGATTGGCAGAGATTAATAGTTCGCCGTACTGATTTGTCCGTTGTTCAGTCCATCATGTCCCCTTTCCTCGCAATCAGCCGATTGCTAACTGGCTTCATGTGCGGCTAGTTGCGCCAGCGCGAACCCAAGAACTATGAAGGAACTCGATACACAGCAAACGTGAGTAAATAAGATTGATCACAGCACTCAATTGCAATACAGCAAAATGACACAAACTTGTTAAATTTTAAATCACACACCAATATAAACATGCTCAGGTAGCAATGTTATCGACATGCATTTAGTGAATACACACAACACAGTCATTCATAAAAGCACACATGGAAAATATAAATGTAAACAAAGCGCTGTTGCAACCGTGTGACATATGCACTTATTGTACGTCGCTTTGGATAAAAGCGTCTGCTAAATGACTGTAATGTAATGCGATGTCACAACCCTCACCTGAATTGGGCCACTAACAAGGTCCAGAGTTGGAGCTCCTACTGCCACTCCTCCTGTCTACAGTCAGACAGCCCAATGCCGGCTCACTTTCCTGTCGATCATCTGTCCCTCCAGAGGCCTGTAGTCCCTCCTGGTTCTTCTGTAGGCTATCCATTCCCTGACAAGCCAGTTCCGGCTCCCTATCCTGTGGGCCAGCCATCCTTTCAGAGCTCAGTGTTTCCTACACTGACTCCCGTGGGCAGAACCTCCTATGAAAGGCCAGTGCCTCATGTTCCTGTGGCCTGCCATCCTGGAGGCCAGCGCACCCGATCCCACCAAAGAATTTGTTTCAGAAAGGACCGTCACCGCACCGCAGCTCCCCAGCTCCCCAGCCCCCCTTGCCTGTTCCGAGTTCCTGTCTTCAGCCCCCCTTGCCTGTTCCGAGTTCCTGTCTTCAGCCCCCCTTGCCTGTTCCGAGTTCCTGTCCCCAGCCCCCCTTGCCTGTTCCGAGTTCCTGTCTTCAGCCCCCCTTGCCTGTTCCGAGTTCCTGTCTTCAGCCCCCCTTGCCTGTTCCGAGTTCCTGTCCCCAGCCCCCCTTGCCTGTTCCGAGTTCCTGTCTTCAGCCCCCCTTGCCTGTTCCGAGTTCCTGTCCCCAGTCCTCCTTGCCTGTTCCAGTTCCTGTCTCCAGTCCTATATTTTCCATTTGAACCTCCCACCTCCCCTAAGCCACATCCAGCGTCCCGTGTTTTACCTCTCGTTCCAGCCCTCTGGTCCGTCCCCCTCCTCCCCCCCTCCTTTTCAGCCCTTCTCCAGCCCTGTGTTATCTTGCCCAACCCTGCTCCAGCCTGCCTGTTCCTGACCTGCCTGCTTCCCTGCGTGGGCATACTTGTAAATAAAGTCTCATGCGTGGAGTTCAACAAAAAAAGAGTCTGTCTCTGAGACCTGTGTTTGGGTCCTATCCTGTATGTCATCGTAACAGCAATGTTCTTTTAATGTTAAAGGAACGTTCTGGGAACCACATATAATACCAGATGGGAACGTTCCAGATACATTAAGAAAACTTTCCTGGAAAACCGCAAGGGAACGTTAATTTGCAACCGTATAGGAACGTACCCCTAACCTCAAAAAAACGTTCTCAGAACCCAAAATTATCTGCTGGATACTCTCCCGGAACGTTCTTATTAGGTTAGGAGAATGTTCCCTTGACTATGCAATGTTCTAGTAACGTTAAAGGAACGTTCTGGGAACCACATATAATACCAGATGGGAACATTCCAGATACGTTAAGAAAACTTTCCTGGAGTACCGTAAGGGAACTTTAATTTAAACCATATGGGAACCTACCCCGAACCTTGAAAAAACATTCCCGGAACGTTCCCAGATTAAAGATTGTTTGCTGGGTTCCTCCCGGTGACGAAATAGAAACATGTACAGCTACGCCCAACGATAGTTCCTTGGCTACACCCTGATGTTTTGGAGCCAATGGCGAGCAGCGCAGCTGTTGATCTGCGTGGAGAGGAGATAGAGAGAGCGAGCGATATAGCTAGCTTACAGTTTAGCTTTTTTAAATATTCTAGTTATTTTTGGTATATATTTTTTTATAGTTAGCTTGATAGCCCCTTTTTTTTTCGTTTTTCAGTTTTTCTATCTTAGCAATAGCTAGCTAGTTTATTTAAAAAAAAAAAATATATAGGATACTTTATTAAAAATAAATATATAATATAAAGCATATGAAAACTGAGTATCTAACAGGGACGTGGAGAGCTACTCTCTGCGTTGCATGCACGGTGTGGATATTTCCTGTATTTTTATGTTAAAACAAAACTCAATTTTACGTTCTGACAAGGTAAGTAAAGTATCAGTTGTTTACTTTGTTCACACTGTGCCCTTGGTGGCCTGTTTATGTTGAATATTTTTTGTAAACAAACTATTACTCGTGGTGCACGACACTGTTTAGTGTGAGCTGCAGTGCTGACTGGACGAGAGCAGTTATTTACATTTTGTTGTTTAATGAATTCACTTAAAAAAAATATTGTTGAATTTATGTTTTCGGGTATATTATTGCTGTATGTGGTATTTCCTGCAGAAAGAGGGGATTTAGGTCAAATAGTTGAGTCAGGAGTTGTAGTATATGCATGCTACACGTTTAGCTTTGCAACATACGTCCCTAACAAACATTCTCTCTTGGAGAGAGTTCAGTGCAGTGACCACATGTGCACCCGTTGAAATGGAAACCAATATTGTTGATATCTTGCAGGTAGTGTGATTGCATATAGCCTTTGTAAAATGAGTAGCCTACATGGTGTGGGTAACTAAATATAACAACCCTTATTTGCGATCGACCCCCATATGTTCAGGTGCCATAGACCATTATTTTCAAAAAACAAAAGCTGAAAGCAGTTTAGATGGATCTAAATATTTTTCAGGTAAGATTCCTAAAAGACCTTACAGAAAATCCTGGATCTATTTGGTATGTCATTCCCAATCATATTTGATCGGAGGCATTACCTTTTTACTAGCATGTAACATTTCTCAAGAAAAACTTCAAAATTCCCTTGAAACTCAAAATTTAATGAACAGATTCTCTTAGCTTGGAATTATGTGCACAACTTCTCCCCAAACAAAACAAATTTCTGGAACAATGAGTGCAATAAAGTTGGGATCAGTTTCCTCAGCGACGTGTTTGATACTTTAAGCAATCTTAATTGACTTAAACGAGTAAAAGTGTTCGTATCACTTAAGCATTAAGAGATTAATCCAGTTAATTAAATTACATGTGGGATACATGGATATACAATGCCTAAGGAGGATATTGATGTTAAAGATAAGAAATGTAGGCTACAAACACATTACATTACATTACATTACAATCATTTGGCAGACGCTTTTATCCAAAGCGACGTACAATAAGTGCATATTGAAGGTCATTGACGCGACTACAAAGCAAATCCGACAAAGCACAGCTTTCTCACAGCGTAGGAGCTATCCTTAGTAATAAAAATGAGAAGTACACCCAGTCAGCTATACATTCTGAACTATAGAATAACCAAAAAACACAAGTTAAATAGAAAACAGGAAGTGAATACTATAGAATGGCCCTATAGGTATAATTTTAGTCGAGGTGGAGTCTGAAAAAGTGCGTTTTCAGACCACGCCAAAAAACAGACAGTGTTTCAGCTGAACACAGCAGAGTGGGGAGTTCATTCCACCACTGGGGAGCTAGGGTGGAAAAGCTCCGCAGTCGGGACGAGCGGGAGCCTTTAACACGGAGGGAGGGAAGTGCAAGTCGCCCTGCAGCAGCAGAGCGAAGTGGTCGAGCAGGAGCGTAGTGCTGGATTAAGTCCTGTAGGTAGGAGGGGCCTGACCTTTTGGCTGCAGTGTAGGCCAGGGTCAGAACTTTGAACCTGATCCTGGCCACGACCGGCAGCCAGTGGAGTGACCTCAGCAGGGGGGTGACGTGCGAAAACTTGGGGAGGTTGAACACAAGCCGAGCAGCCGCATTCTGGACCAGTTGTAGGGGCAGAATGGCGCAGGCTGGTAGGCTTGCGAGAAGGGAGTTGCAGTAGTCCAGACGTGAGGTGACCATGGTCTGGACAAGAAGCTGGGCGGACTAAGTGGTCAGGTACGGCCGAATTCTCCTGATGTTGTACAGGAGGAACCTGCAGGACCGTGCCGTTGCCCTGATGTGTTCTTTGAAGTCCAGCTGATCGTCCAGGACCACCCCCAGGTTCCTTGCAGAGCGGGAGGCGGTCACCATGGTTCCGTCAACGGGGATGGACAGGTCTAGGAGCGGGGAGGTCTTGTATGGCATGAAGAGCAGCTCGGTCTTGTCGAGGTTGAGCTTCAGGTGATGGCTAGACATCCACTCAGAGATGTCAGCCAGGCAAGCAGATATCCTTTCCTTTACCTGTGGGGCAGAGGGAGGGAAAGAGAGGAAGAGTTGAGTGTCATCAGCATAGCTATGGTAAGAGAAGCCATGTGAATTAATGACCGAACCAAGGGACTTAGTATAAATGGAGAACAACAGAGGACCCAGTACAGATCCCTGCGGGACTCCTGTAAGAAGTGGATGAGGTGCAGAGACAGAGCCCTTCCAGGAGACTTGGTAGGATCTATCAGTGAGATAGGATGTAAACCAAGAGAGGGCAGTTCCAGAGATGCCCATCTCAGCTAGTGTGGAGATCAGGAGTTTGTGGTTGACCGTGTCAAACGCTGCAGACAGGTCAAGGAGAATCAGGACAGAGGAGAGGGAGGAGGCTCTGGCAGTGGCGAGTGCCTCAGTCACAGCCAGGAGCGCAGTTTCAGTGGATCTCTCACATCTGAGAGGTTCTCTCACACACAAGATTGTCCCTAGAGGTCAGTGTTTGGACAACTATCTGTTACATTGTGGCTTTTTGTGTGGCGTATCCAGCTAAAGAGCTGGATCTCAGTGTTGCAATGGACTCTGGTGTGGAAACGTTTCACCTGAGGTCTGCAGCACAAAGGATGACTCACCACAGCATGGGGCGTGTCCTACAATAGCGCCTCTGCTGGACAATCAGATGCCTGCAGAGTTTAAAAAAATATTCCTGCTGGCTGCTGGTATTTCGGTGGAGGAGCATTTTCAATCAACAGTGATGGGCGGGGTTTAGAGCTGTGATTGGGAATTCCGATCAATGGCTTCAACATGGGCGGCAGGACAAGACCATCGCTGCAGTATAGGGTCACATGCTGGTGGAACGGAAGTGGTAGCTATGTTTCAAAAAGGACGATGACAAGTTTGTGGTCAAGATCGAGAGGTGGGAAGAAATCTGGAACCAAAAAGTAGAAAAATATAGAGCTGTTGACAAAAAGGCTGCAGCATCCATGGAGTGCTGTAAGCACTGACATGCAGATTCCAGGTACACATTATTATTAGCTGTGTTTTCAGTAGCTTTTCTGTGTATGATCTGAAGTGTAACCAACTAACTAGCGATGCTACCTAAACTAGCTGACATTATGATACACACACTGCCCATTTATGAAGACACAGACTGATACAACGTAGTAATACACACAATGTATGATTACACTTTTGATCTGTCTATTTTGCAAAGGCGCTCTTTCCTACACTGGTAATCTGGTGTAAACATGGCAACAACAATGCGTCTGCACATGTGTTACTGTGACAGAAATATCTGGACTGTCAACTACGTCCATGCCGTTGTACCATCTACCGTCCGCTGCATGTGTGAACGGCCCAAGAGCAGTAGGCCTACACTACACTACTCCCCAGTCCCACCTTCCCACAGATCATGCAATCACAGGCTCCAGCCCTTATGAGACACTGCCCTGTCCATCAAGTCCCCATCCCACTACTGAAACCAGTGTAGCGAGGGCAGTAACAGAGAAGCCAGAGATTGCATTGCCAATATCCATGCTGTTTAATGGTGTGCTGAGTAGAAGGTTACAACTTGACAGAATAGCATAGACTGGCCTAGAACCACGTCGTCCCTCTCATTTTATATGCCGCCTGTGGCTGTACACAGTAACGCACAATTTAGTTAGCCAATCCCTGGTTAGATAGACCCATACACAGAGAAAAGATGTACACAACATCTTAACTGGTGGCTAGCCAACTGGCTATCTGCTGTTATGCTAATAATTTTTATCTTAGAGTCAAAAGTAACTATGATGGCTTTATAATTTGTATTAGTTTCAGTGTGGTTAATGTAAAGCTAGCATTGGTGGGTGGAGGATCACCAGCGACCTTCATTACAGCATGCAACCACAGTCCCCTAAAATCTTCACATTCACTGGACATGTGTCTCTTCCCAGGGATTGTCCAGCCTAACGCCCATGGGTTCATGGGACGGGAGCCTGAAAGCTGGCATCCTGCAGGGGGGTAACTGTAAGTTTCAAAACTGTTCAAGTACACAAAACACCAGGAGGCTTTTCAAAAAGGCCAGGCCTCATTCTGAAATGGTCAGATTCAGTATTGTGTTTTCAGTTCAGGCCTTTTATGCTCATGGTAAAGGCCTGAACTATTAGTTCACTGCATATGTGGGTGCTACCCGTGGTGCACAGGCGTACTACACTGCTTCCGACCCACATGCATCTTTGGGGCGCGGGTAGCACACGCAAAAAAAAAATGGCCGCTGTACTATTCCAACTGAATCCAACCCGGCTCTCCGAGCATTGTATTTTCATGCAGCGGTATGCCGCCCGACTCGCCGGATTCCCACTGGAGCACAAGTCTGTGAGGATACTGTGGGGATAAATCAGTGCAGTACATCAGCCTTTTCAGTGAGATTCACTTCACCTTTGCCATATTTTCCTGCTTCCTGTTCCACCAATCGGAGACAGATGCCACATGCCGTGCCACACTTCCTGGAGGCCAGGACCGGCCGGTCTGCCGACCAGCTGGGTTTCCAGCTGGCTTTAAGTGACTTACCCTCTCAGGAAGCATGGCTCTAGTGGCCCCAGCTGATGAATCAGGTGACTGAGGGCTGTTTCACACCTGCCTTGTTTGCTACGATTGAATCGAACTCTGGTTCGCTTTCCCCCTTGCTGCGGTTCGTTTGGGCAGGTGTGAACACAGTAATAGTCGGGTTACTGTGCACACCAAAAGCGGACCGAGACCTTGTTGAAGAGGTGGTCTCGGTACGCTTCCAAACAAACTCTGGTGCGGTTCGTTTGTGGTGAGAATGTGATCCGACCTCGGTCCGACCCAACTGCAGAAAGCACTGTGCATTTTTGGATTAAACGAGCTCCCGTAGCCAGCTACCCTGTGCATTATGGGATGAGGAAGATGAGCATTTCCCCTTTCGCAACGATGACGAATCAGAGTAATCGCGGACAAAGGTGTCTCCAGTGCATCAGGACATTATTTTCCAGCCACAGCCATGCCTCATTTTCAAACTGTATCGTTTGCCTAAAGTGATAAATGCAAACAATGTAATAACCGATGAACAACGGCAAAATCAACCCGTGCAGTTGTCTCTCCATTGTGAAATCACAGCGAAATTACTTGTGGTGCGTTGTCTGCTCTTCTACTTCCCGGAGTTTCTTTCGAGTTTTCCCTCATGGAAATTCTGACCAATTGGAGAGCAGTTCAGGAACTATGTTATTGCTCCCGCTCCAGACACATCTGACCAATGAGTGAAATGAATGTTTTCACGTGGCTTGAGCAGCTGCATTTTGGTTCGCTTCACCAACTCATCAACTGATTCAGACGAGAGCAAACGAATAGGTGTAAAAGGGAACTGAACCAGCTGAAAAACGAAAAAAATGTATCATTCTCGCATCTGGTGCGAACCAAGGAAGCGGACTAGAACCGGACTATCAGGTGTGAAACTACACTGAGTCCAGGAGAAATTCTTCAAGTCACTGTCGGTCTCCTGCAGAAGAACTGAGCTGCCCCAGTTCAACTCCAAACAGTCTGTTCTTTGACGAGCGTTTTGCACCCATGTTTCCTGTAATAATGTAATAAGATTTATGGCGATGCTCTTGCTCTGTGTTCCCGTCATTCTGTCTCACTTATTGAGGCAAGATGAGCCTCACATTGGGTTCATGGGGGCAGAGGCATGACCTCATAGTCTGGAACCTGTACCCAGCATGCCTTGGCAACATTACCAACCCCCAACCTCCAGCTTCCAAACAGGACAGATTGCATGTAACTCCACGTTCTTCCTGCCTGCTCCGATTCTGTCAGACTGTCCCGCACATATCAATGTCTGGTGAAAGCACCTCAGAGAATAAGGGTTTTAACAGAATACAGCTTGTCTAATGGTACTCTTTCCCTCAAAGAAAACATTCCCCCCCACCCTCCTATCAACTAAATCTCCACAGTTGAGTAGTCTGAAGCAACGTTGTTTTAAATACTTTTCCCCCTTTTTTGGAATGCCCAATTGTATTCATCATCAGCGCTTGTTGCTGGAGCCTGCGCTATCGATTCGGGAGAGCACAGACAACCACTACCTTTTCTCCAAAGCATGTGATGTCATCCGTCGCTTTTTATCTTCCCACAGTCTACCAGGTGAGCCGGCTGAAACGCTCCCATCCCTTAGCTATGGTAGTGGCAATCATATGTCCCTGTGCGAGGCTGCTGGCCACAGTCTACCAGGTGAGCCGGCGGAAACGCTCCCATCCCTTAGCTATGGTAGTGGCAATCATATGTCCCTGTGCGAGGCTGCTGGCCACAGTCTACCAGGTGAGCCGGCGGAAACACTCCCATCCCTTAGCTATGGTAGTGGCAATCATATGTCCCTGTGCGAGGCTGCTGGCCACAGTCTACCCGGTGAGCCGGCTGAAACGCTCCCATCCCTTAACTATGGTAGTGGCAATCATATGGCCATGTGCAAGGCTGCTGGCCACAGTCGGTAGTGAAGCAGCACGGATACCAGACCATAGGGCCCAGTCAACATTCATTTTTAATCAGCCTCTTTTATATCTGAGGATGTCCAATTTATTCCAATGGTCCTGTTTACTGCAGATAATTAAACCAAGCAAGTAACTTGTGCATATGTTGCAAAGAGGTGCTCAAGAACAAAGTATATTCTTAGACAGCTAACTAGTTACTTTTGAGTGCCAGTAAATTAATTTGTCCATTGGTAACCTGTATATTTATATCCTTTTTAACAAATGTGCTAAACATATCTCCTTTTGGTACAAAATCATAATAACTGACAAATGCGAATGAATGTGTTTAATTTATGACAAACACTAATGTATTGAGAAACATGAAAATAAACATAGAAAAAAGAAAAAAAGCAGAATTTGAAATTGAACACTGTGATTTGGCTTGCCCTTTGTGGTTTGTTGGGTTGGTTGGTTTTTTCAGTCCTGAAACTGCCATCATATTTCTGTACACTTAGCACACCCAACTAAATACTACTAAATAATACTAATACAACATATAGTATGTATGTTTTTGTGTCATATATTTTAACCATAATCGTAAATTTAAATTATGTATGCATAATGATTGATACTTGTAAGGCAATATACTTACAAAATGCTTTGTTTATTCACAAAAAGACTTCAAGGAGACCTCAAAAATCTGTTTGTGCAGCACGTGATGAAACATGATAATCAGTTTCCAAAACGAAAGCCCAGCTAGCACAATTGACTTGTGATGGCTGCCGTTTTCCTTTTGCTTGACCATACAAGAATCACACAAGATTTTTGGGTTAGACCATGAGCACGGAGGGACAGAAAATAAAAACTGAGCAGGGAGATGCCATATTAAATTCAATTGTATTTGTATCACTCTTTTTACGGAGAACTCTCACAAAGACGCTTTACAGAGAAACAGGAGAAAAATTGGGCAAAACCCTGGCCTGCCGAACCCCCAAAAAGCAAGTGAGGTAAAAACTGCCCAGTGGGAAGAAAAACACTCAAACGGTGGCGATAAAAATGTTATGATTCCGTGAAGGGACTGGACTCAAACGCACGACTCAAACACAGGAATTTCAAGAATTCAATAATTTATTACTTTGTCAACAACAGAAGTATAGGGAGAATATATATGCCCGGACTGGATCCTGGAATGGCGTTAGCTGGGGGAGAACGGGATTGGGAGTAGGCAAGGGGCTGGATAGTGGCAGAATCCTGGGCTGGTGTAGCAGAGGAGGAGCGGGATGCGGGAGACGGGGCTGCATGGAGTAGGTTAGGACAGCTGCAGGCTGGTAAACATGCAAGGCAGAACAAGGCGTTGATGACAGCAAGGCATAACAAGACAGGCAGCGATATATGCTGAGCTAGGCAAGACCTTAAGCAGCAAGCCAGGCAAGACAAGGCTAGATTACGAGACACGAAGCGAGACAAGACAAGAGTTAATTCTACAACGAGACTTAACGAACTGGCACAAGACAAAGAACACTGGGAGAATATATAGGAGAGTTAATGAGTACTAATTACATGCAGCGTGAGAATGTATGCGTGAGTGATCAACAGAGCAGAGAGCGTGAGGAATGCAGGCGGAGAAAGGAATGCAGGCGGAGAAAGGAATGGGATAGGCGGAGATAATGCAAGGGAAATGAGTGACACGGAGGGAGAAACCCAAGCCCAGCCTGCAGCATGAGGGAAACAAAAAGGAAACATGAAAACAAACACGACACGTGAGGGAAAAGGTAAAACAAGGAGCACAGCGGGGACGGGAATGGAGACCGTCACAGTACCCCATTACATTACAGGCATTTAGCAGACACTCTTATCCAGAGCGACTTACACAACCTTTTTTTAGCATTTTTTTACATATTATCCATTTATACAGCTGGATATATACTGAAGCGATTCAGGTTAAGTGCCTTGCTCAAGGGCACAACGGCAGTGTCCTACCTGGGAATCGAACCTGCAACCTTTCGGTTACAAGGCAAGTTCCTTAACCTCCTGGCGTTCCCCCTGGTCTGATCTTCTGGGGGTGGCATCTGTGAAACTCGCTGTTACGTCCCGAAATCAGCTTGTGTTATATTAACCAAGTTGATAGTCGGATGCAACAATTAGCCACTTAAAGGCGCACAAACTGTGAAGTTAGGAACCCACACTGACAACTAGGAGTTATATAAAAGATAAAGCAGTATTTATTTACAAGATTAAACTTATCTCCTAGCTAACTAACTACGAGACTGAGTTGGCAAAGTCTCACCGGGTAGCTTCGATGACAATGTCCAGCGTCCAGCAGGCTACTCGGTCTGATTTCCGAAGTAGGTCTTCAGCTCCCGTTTTAAAAACGCCAACAATAAATAATACTAACTAATTGTTAAAAGTATTAACAGTCTCCGTTAAGGATTGGGTTAACTTAAAACAGTCAAAACTCCAGCAGGCAACAGCAACAGCGTCTCTCTCGATGTTCACAGGCGCATCTCCTGGCATGGCGACGGGCATCCACTATTATAGGCCAGCATCTTCCGAATCCGCTGCTCCGCAACAGGCCTCTCAGCAACCGTGATGCATTCCCACCTCCACCTGTAAAGGGGAAAACAAAGAAAAACACAGCAGCACAGGGCCAAAACCAATAGAAAAGACAAATAATAAAAACTATATTACACATGGCCGTAACACCCCCACCCTTAAGACAATAAATCTCATTTATTGTCACATTCGTAAGCATGTGACAAAGTATCCGCGACTAGATTATCACGTCCACGGATGTGCCTTATATCTAAATTGTAACCTTGCAGAAACAAGCTCCATCGCATGAGGCGCTGATTATTGTTACGCATGCGATTAAGGAAAACAAGTGGGTTGTGATCTGTTTGCACTACAATGGGACGAAAAGAAGAGCCCACATAAACCTCAAAGTGTTGTAGTGCGAGAATGAGAGCAAAAGCCTCCTTTTCTATCGTGGAGTATAACCGCTGATGTCGGTTGAACTTCTTCGAAAAGTAGCACACGGGGTGATCAACACCATGAGCGTCTTCCTGGAGAAGAACAGCTCCAGCCCCACAATCACTTGCATCCACAGCAAGCTTAAATGGACGTTCAAAGTTAGGTGCGGCAAGAATGGGCGTGCTCACTAGCAGGGCCTTAACATTCTCAAATGACCGCTGGCAATTTTCAGTCCAAATAAAATTGGTTTTAGGGCTGAGGAGGTCAGTCAGCGGTGAAGCAACTGAGGAAAAGTTTTTGCAGAAATTGCGGTAATAACCCACCATTCCTAAGAATCTCCGTAGCTCGCATCGGGTCTTGGGAACTGGAAACTGGGTAACGCCCTCTACTTTGGAATCAACTGGACGCACCTGTCCGCGCCCTACAATCTTACCCAAGTAAGTTACAGTCGCTTGGCCGAATTCACATTTTGCCAAGTTGACCGTTAAGTTAGCAGCAACCAAGCGGACGAAGAGTGCTTCAATATGCTTCACATGCTCAGACCAAGATGCGCTGTAGATGACTAAATCATCTAGATATGCCTCACAACTAGGCAAGTCAGCTACAACGAGGTTAACCAACCTCTGAAAAGTAGCAGGAGCGTTTTTTCATACCAAACGGCATGACTGTGTATTGTAGGAAATCGTCCGGTGTCACAAAAGCAGAAATCTCTCTAGCACGTTTCGAAAGGGGAACTTGCCAGTAACCCTTAAGTAGATCGAATTTGCTGACAAAAGCGGCAGAACCTACACGATCCACACAATCATCCATCCTTGGAAGAGGATAGCAGTCAGACCTAGTGATGGAATTGACCTTCCTGTAGTCAGTGCAGAACCGTAAAGTGCCATCTGGTTTGTTAACTAACACGCAGGGTGAACTCCAATCACTTGAACAGGGTTCAGCGATAGCGTTCTCCAGCATGTAAGCTACCTCCTTCTTCAATTGCGAACGCTTTTCGGGGTTCACACGATAAGGATGCTGTTTGATGGGAGGTGAATTACCCACATCAATGTTTTATGTTCGTTTAAGTGTGTAACAATGCGTTCGGGTAAACAGTTCTTAAATTCCTCCATGACAATTAAAGCTTGGAGTTGCTCAAAAGTCTTGACCCCTTGCGCATTACACCAGCGATCGAACATGCGTTCCTTCTCTCGGGCGAACTCAACAAAAGTCTGGCTGTCAGATTTCCTAAAGCCTCTAAACTTCTGGCGATATGCTTCAGGAACAAGTTCATAAGCTCTAAGAATTGCCGCTTTAACTACCTCGTAGTCAAGACTCTGTTCCAAAGATAAGGAAGCATAAGCAGTCTGTGCTTTACCAACCAACACGCACTGCAATAACAGTGGCCAAGCATCTTGCGTGATAGCAACCCGCTCGAAAAGCGAAAAGTATTTATCTATTTCCGCCTCCTGAAAAACTGGAACCATTCTAATGTGCCTGCTCACGTCAAATTCAGGGCGTTGTTGTACAATGCTAGAATTACTGGCCCGAATTGCTTCTACCTCCAGCTCCTTTAAACGAACGGTCAGCTCTTTCTCCCTAAGCTGTAAGCGTTTCATTTCCAATTCGTGCCTACCTTGTAAGATGATTTCAGGGCGATCGCTTTTAAAAGGTACTCCTCGCTATCAATGAGAGTCGATTCCTTCGGTACCATGCAAGCAGGAAGTACCTCTATCTCAAGCAATGCCTCATTAAGCCTGGTTTTAATCGCCTGTCTAGTCCCGGAGCGGACAACATCAATTTGAAAATAGTCGGCGCTCTGTAACAGGTCAGCCTTCCGACAGCTTTCCAGCACTTCGACTGTTGGATCCTCGACAAACTTTGCAATATCGAAATCCATGGCAACTATCACCGTAGTAGCGAAGTCAAAGCCAAAGAGTTTAGACGCTATGCTGTTGCTATGGCAACGTACACCGCCGAACGAGTATGTGGCGAAGTGGCAAAATGAATGATACTACGACTAATGTGTAGCAATTCAAACTTTCAAAGTGACACAAAACTTGTGCTACGGATGAGACCCAAAGTAGTAACCAACAACAAAAATAACACTGGCTACTAATCACAAAGCTAGCGCTACGTATTACACGCAACAATATAATACAAAGTAACGTTAGTGCTAAGCAAATAGCCGTGCTACGAAACAAAGTTGGTACAATGTTGTCCCCAATATAGCAACAAGCTAAAAAGCAGAATAAACACAAAATCTGCAGTTCAATCCCGGACGAGCCCCCAAATTGTTACGTCCCGAAATCAGCTTGTGTTATATTAACCAAGTTGATAGTCGGATGCAACAATTAGCCACTTAAAGGCGCACAAACTGTGAAGTTAGGAACCCACACTGACAACTAGGAGTTATATAAAAGATAAAGCAGTATTTATTTACAAGATTAAACTTATCTCCTAGCTAACTAACTACGAGACTGAGTTGGCAAAGTCTCACCGGGTAGCTTCGATGACAATGTCCAGCGTCCAGCAGGCTACTCGGTCTGATTTCCGAAGTAGGTCTTCAGCTCCCGTTTTAAAAACGCCAACAATAAATAATACTAACTAATTGTTAAAAGTATTAACAGTCTCCGTTAAGGATTGGGTTAACTTAAAACAGTCAAAACTCCAGCAGGCAACAGCAACGGCGTCTCTCTCGATGTTCACAGGCGCATCTCCTGGCATGGCGACGGGCATCCACTATTATAGGCCAGCATCTTCCGAATCCGCTGCTCCGCAACAGGCCTCTCAGCAACCGTGATGCATTCCCACCTCCACCTGTAAAGGGGAAAACAAAGAAAAACACAGCAGCACAGGGCCAAAACCAATAGAAAAGACAAATAATAAAAACTATATTACACGTGGCCGTAACACTCGCGGATGAGGGAGGGATCAAGGATCAGCTTCTTGGATAGCCAGGACCGTTCTTCCGGGCCGTAGCCCTCCCAGTCCACCAGGTACTGGTATCCGCAACCTCTGCGGCGGATATCCAGTACACGCCTTACGGTATAGGCTGGGGCATCATCAATAATCCGGGGGGGTGGGGGGGCATCAACAGGAGCACTGAGGGGGGTGGAGGTGACAGGCTAGACCTGACTGACGTGGCAGGTGGGATGGATCTTTAGTGAAGCGAGGAGTTGGAGCTTGACCGTGACAGGGTTGATGACAGTGAGGATGGGGTAGGGGCTGATGAATCGGGGCTGTAACTTTTTGGAAGTGGATTGGAGTGGAATGGAGGAAGTGGATAGCCAGACCTGCTGACCAGGGGTGTACTGTGGGGTTGCGGTCCTGTGAAGGTCCGCCAGGTGTCGAGTACGGGAGGTGGTGCGGAGGAGTGCAGTGCGCGTCAGCCTCCAAACTCTTCTGCATCTGAAGAGGTGGGACCGGACGGACGGGACGGCAACCTCATCCTCCTGGGCCAGGAACAGAGGTGGCTGGTACCCCAAGGAGCACTCAAAGGGGGACATCCCGGTGGTGGTGCTCCTCAGGGAATTATGGGCATATTCCACTCATGGCAGGAATTTACTCCAGGAGGAGGGGTTGCGAGCTGACACGCACCGCAGGGCAGCTCCCAGGTCCTGGTTGGTCCTCTCCATCTGGCCGTTGGATTTGGGGTGGTATCCCGAGGACAGGCTGGTGGAGGCGCCCAGGGCAGTGCAGAAGGCCCTCCACAGCTGGGAGGAGAACTGGGGCCCACGGTCCGACACAATGTCACTGGGGATCCCATGCAGCCTCACCACATGCAGCACCAGGAGTTAAGCTGTCTCCAGGGCTGAGGGAAGCTTGGGTAGGGGGACGAAGTGGGCCGCCTTGGAGAACTGGTCCACAATGGTCAGGATGGCGGTGTTGCCATCCGACTGGGGCAGACCGGTCACGAAATCCACCCCCACATGGCTCCAAGGACAGCCCGGGACAGGGAGGGGGCGAAGGAGGCCAGTGGGGGGATGGTGGGAGGCCTTACTCCTGGCACACACAGGGCAGGCGAGGACAAATGCACGGGTATCCCCCTTCAGGGTGGGCCACCAGAAACTCCTCCTGACCAGGGCAGTGGTCCTCGGGATACCAGGATGGCAGGCGAGACGGGAGGCATGGGCCCACTGGAGAACCTGAGAGCGGACGGAGTCGGGAACAAATAGACAGGAGTTATTGCGGGGTTATTGCCCCGGTTATTGCGGGGGTCCGGGTGGGTAGCCTGGGCGGCCTTCACTACACCTTCGATCTCCCAGGAGACCGCAGCCACCACGCAGGATGGGATCCTATGGGATCCGGAACAGCAGGTCTGGCATGAGGGAAGAACATTCGTGATAGGGCATCGGGTTTTGTGTTCTGGGAACCGGGTCTGTAGGTTATTGAAAAATTAAAACGGGCGAAAAACAGGGACCAGCAGGCTTGATGGGCATTAAGTCGCTTGGCAGATCTTATGTATTCAAGGTTGTGGTGGTCAGTCAGGACAAGAAATGGCTTACCTGCCCCCTCCAGCCAGTGCCGCCACTCCTCCAAGGCGAGCTTCATAGCCAGTAGCTCCCGGTCCCCGACGTCATAGTTGTGCTGCGCCGGGGGGAGTCTCCGGGAGAAAAAGGCGCAGGGGTGGATCTTGTGATCCTGGGCTGAGTGTTGCGACAGGACGGCCCCAACGCCAGTGTCTGAAGCATCCACTTCCACAACAAACTGACGGCTGGGGTCCGGGTGGCAGAGGATGGGTGCTGTGGAGAACTTAGCCTTGAGTGTGGCAAAGGTGTGGTTAGCCTCGGGGTTCCAGCGGAATGGGACAGAAGTGGAGGTAAGGTTAGTGAGGGGAGCAGCAATGGTGCTATAATTACGTATGAACCGTCTGTAAAAATTGGCAAAGCCCAGGAATTGTTGTAGGTGCTTACGTGTGGCCGGTTGGGGCCAGTCAGCTACGGCTTGGATATTTGCGGGGTCGGCTCGGATCTTCCCCTCCTCCACAATGAATCCCAGGAAAGGAACGGAAGAGGTGTGGAAACTACATTTCTCGGCTTTGACAAACAACTTGTTCTCTAGCAGCCGCTGGAGAACCTGGCGGACATGGATAACATGCTCTTCAGGGGTTTTGGAGAATATTAAACGGGACATGAAGCACTCTGTAAAGTGGCTCTGGTTCGTTAGATTTTTACCTCAAATTAGATATGACCGTGCGTTCAAATCACAAACCGACCCGTATTTGCTGGAAAAAGAAGTTGAAATTTGTTTTTTTCCCACTAGGGCGCAGCCATCTTGGACCAACTGCGGTCGTGACGTCACTAGGTTGGTCGGTCTCTGCTGCTCAATGTATTCCTATGGAAAATAGCTGACTTTCAGTGAGCTCAACGATGTATCGTGAGGAAAACATAAAACAAAAAACGCACAGACGGTCTTTTTCTATTGCCCCAAAATGCTCAAATGAGTATTACCGAACAAAACTTAATTTAAAACTTAATTTCCACAAACTGCTTCTGACCCATTCTGACCATAGCCTACTGATGTGGCCTGACGAGCCGGCAACTGCAGCACCACTGCATTGCCTTGATAAACGGTTTGCGAGCTAAAGTCGTGTCTAGCTAATATTGCCTATATAAAATAAGCGTTAGCTTGTGATGCTAGGTCGCAGTAGGTATATATTTGCAGGCTGTTAACTAATATATGAAGGCAATGCAGCGGCGCTGCAGTTGCCAGCTGGCCACAGCATTAGCTAATTGGTCAGAAGCAGTTCATGGAAATTAAGTTTTAAATTAAGTTTTGTTCGGTAATACTCATTTGTGCATCTTAGGGCAATAGAAAAAGACTGTCTGTGCGTTTTATGTTTTATTTTTTCCTCACAATACATCATTGAGCTCACTGAAAGTCAGCTATTTTCCCATAGGAATACATTGAGCAGCAGAGACCGACCAACCTAGTGACGTCACGACCGCAGTTGGTCCAAGATGTCAGCGCCCTAGTGGAAAAAAAGCAAATTTCAACTTCTTTTTCCAGCAAATATGGGTCGGTTTGAGATTTGAACGCACGGTCATATCTAATTTAAAGTAAAAAGCTAACGAACCAGAGCCACTTTACCGAGTGCTTCATGTCCCCTTTAAGATATCATCAATGTATACGAATACAGACCATCCGAGGAAGTCACGTAGTACATCGTTGACCAGGGACTGGAAGACCGCTGGAGTGTTAGTAAGGCCGAACGGGACCACAAGGTACTCGAAGTGTCCGAGGGGGGTGTTGAACGCCGTCTTCCATTCATCCCTCTCCCGGATACGGACGAAGTGGTCGGTGTTGCAGAGATCCAGTTTGGTAAAAATAGTAGAATCATGTAGGGGTTCAAAGGCAGAGTTGATTAGTGGCAATGGGTACTTGTTACGGATGGTTATGGCATTCAAACCTCGGTAATCGATACATGGCTGGAGCGATCCGTCCTTCTTCGCTACGAAGAAAAACCCCGCTCCCACTGGTGACGATGAGGGTCATATGATACCTGACACCAGAGAATCGTGGATGTAGGCTTCCATCGATGCCTTTTCCGGACCAGACAGGCTGTAGAGGCGACCGAAGGGAGCTTCGCACCGGCCAGCAGATCAATGCAGCAATCGTAGGGTCTGTGAGGAGGTAAAGAAACAGCACGAAATTTACTGAAGACTGACAGGTTGTGGTATTGTTGTGGGACACAAGACAAGTCTGGCTCCGGGGCTAATGTGGAAACCCCAGTGGCCCCAGATGGAGGTAGGGCGGAGCGAAGACAATTGGCGTGGCATTGGGAACTCCAGTCCTGGATCCGGGAAGTTCGCCAGTTGATGTGGGGATTTTGGATGCGGAGCCAGGGTTGGCTGAGAACCAGCAGAGACTGGGCTAAGTGGATGATGGTCCAAGACTCACTTGGTCCAAGACGGTCTTCAGAGTCTCCTGGACATCTTCCAGGTGGTTGCCGTGTTGATTGATGACAGCGCTCTGGCAGGCAAGGGTATGGTGAATCTGTTCTGAGTCGGCTGAGTCCATGTTGGCCAGTTCGTTCTGTTATGATTCCGTGAAGGGACTGGACTCAAACGCACGACTCAAACACAGGAATTTCAAGAATTCAATCATTTATTACTTTGTCAACAACTCCAGAAGTATAGGGAGAATATATATGCTGGGACTGGATCCTGGAATGGCGTTAGCAGGGGGAGAACGGGAGTGGGAGTAGGCAAGGGGCTGGATAGTGGCAGAATTCTGTGCTGGTGTAGCAGAGGAGGAGCGGGATGGAGTGGGATGGGCTGTGTGGAGTGGGCTAGGACAGCTGCAGGCTGGTAAACATGCAAGGCAGAACAAGGCGTTAATGACAGCAAGGCATAATAAGACAGGCAGCGATATACGCTGAGCTAGGCAAGACTTTAAGCAGCAAGCAAGGCAAGACAAGGCTAGATTACGAGACACGAAGCGAGACAAGACAAGAGTTAATTCTACAACGAGACTTAATGAACTGGCACAAGACAAAGAACACCGGGAGAATATATAGGAGAGTTAATGAGTACTAATTACATGCAGCATGAGAATGTATGCATGAGTGATTAACAGAACAGAGAACGTGAGGAATGCAGGCGGAGAAAGGAATGGGATAGGCGGAGATAATGCAAGGGAAATGAGTGACACGAAGGGAGAAACCCACGCCCAGCCTGCAGCACGAGGGAAACAAACAGGAAACATGAAAACAAACACGACACGTGAGGGAAAAGGTAAAACAAGGAGCACAGCGGGGACGGGAATGGAGAGCATCACAAAAAAACTCCCCAATGGGAAGAAATCTTGGCAGGAACCTGGCTACAAGGGGGAGCCCAGCCTATGCTGGCCGGCCTGGTGTAAGGTAAAGGTGGAATAGATGGTAACAGAAATCCATGTCTGAGGTATTAAACAGTCTGAGGTATTACACTAGCTGGTAAAGAGAGCACTGTGTGTAGGAGGGGAGAGTACTGTGTAGCGACAGGAGAGGGAGAAGTTCAGCCGTCATGTTTGATTTTGTTTTTATCCTGATGAAAACTGCTGCAGCTTCCACTCCAACCACAAATTTACATTTATATTCAGGTGTTTAGCAAGGATAAGGTCTCTTATCCACAGAGAGTAACAGCCGATAGTAGTAGTCAATATATAATCTGACAACATAAAGTTAGATGCCATAATAGCTGCAAGAAGGCAATAGAGAACGTAGTAGGCCTATTATTAGGAAGGAAATGGGTAAGGGGATATAGTTTTAGATTTACAGGCACAACTAGTAAATCCATGTGGGTTTGGGGGTCGAGTTTTAGATTTAGTATAGGTACAGCTAGCTAGTAAACCCATGTGGATTAGGGGATAGAGTTTTAGATTTAAGTACATACTGTAGCTACAGCTAGTAAACCCAAGGGAAATGGGTTGAGCATGGCATGAGCTAAGGTTCAGTTTAAATGGGTGTGTATTTAATCTTTACTGGGTTTTAAAGGGATAAACAGACACAGGGATTGAATGGTAAGACCCCCTATCTCTGCTACCTCCACCTCCCTTCACCCCAACCCTCCCCCCACCCCACCCCCCCCCCCACCCCCCACCCCCCCATCCCAGGCCTCTGTGTGTCTGATTGTGCCTAGAGCTCTAACCCCCATTCCAACAACATGCAGGAGGACATCTGACTGTGTCTCCACACCCTACCCCGACCCCCATATCTACTGCAATGACAAGAATGTTAAATATTGGCAGAGGGTGTGGCAACCCTCCCCCAATACACACACACAAAGTACGTAAGCCTTAAAATGCTGATATAATCTTCAAAGCTTTAGGATGAAATCTCTTTACAATGAATGGTCTATGATATAAATATGCTATTGTAATCAAGGGTAGATTGCAGAAATTTTCATCTGCTATGATTATATTTTTATACAAAGGATGTTGATTTGGTATCTATTCACTGTGAAAATGACATGGGTTATATCTTTTGATAGTCTGTCTTGGCACAACACCCAAAGAGGCAGGTGCAGTTTGGCTTCAGTTCAGGTAGAGCAGAAACTTTGCCCGATGTGTTGGGTTTCTCATCTCATCGTTGGCCTCTCCGTGCAGTGCTCCGGCCTTTGCCCATTAAAAATTCTCAGTGCTTTCTCGCGGAAAGCTATTTCAATGCTGGCAATGCTGATAACAGCTAAAGAATGTGAAGCATGTACAAACAGCAAGAACATGCAGCCCCCCCCCCCCCCCCCACCACCACATTTTCTGCAAACCCCATGCCCCCTCCCCTATCTTTCTCCGCTTTGGAGTCTCAAGGAGCATGGCACGTTCTGACACTAAAGTGCTGCTGAGGACGGCTCCAGCTGTGAGAACCGTTATGTGATGGAAATTCTGGAACACGTGGGAGTGAATGAGGCCGGACAGAAGAAGCTACTGCAGCTCCGGGCCCTAACACGTTTACCATAGTGCGAATAGTCCAGCAATATCCAGCGCTTCATGTTTTGCTTCTCTGAGACATGTTTACAGTGACGTGTCTCCAGCGTTCTGTTTTCACCGCCGTATGTCCAGCCTCGTTTGCTCTCCACTCAAGTTATCACTTACACTCCCTGACATCAATTTAAAATAACTTTCATCAGTGCAAAGGCTCAGGTGGCTGCAGATGAATGGAAAACAAAACAATCTATGGTCTTTTTCACTCTATGTTCTTTTTCACCAGAGGCCAGTTGCTTCGGAAAAACTAATTACAGCAAAATGCCCCTCCTTGAGGGAGTGTTTTTAATTGCAGTGAAAAATAGAAAGCTCTTATTTGTCATGCGCTGCTTAAGGCACTACACTGTCTGTGGTGCATGGATGAGCTTCAAACCTCAGACCGGCGACGCGCAATTGGCGCTTCCATAGCTCAGGGAATGGGAGGGTTAATTTGGATTGGGCTCCATGTGCATTGCTATCTAGCGACCCCTGCTGGTCAATCTAGCACCCACAGATTGCAGTCGAAGCCACATATGAAAGGACCCACCCGACTCCGATTCCGGTTTATGCCAGTTTAGCTGTAGTCTGTGGTGTGTAAAGAAGCAGCTTGTGTGAGCAGTGGGGTTGCACAACATACACAAGGAGGGTGGACTGTCCCACTCTCCTATGAAAGGAATAATAATAATAATAATAATAATGCCTGACATTTATATAGCGCCTTTCTCACATTAAAACGCTTTACAATGATGAGAGGAAAAGTCACCTCAACCACCAAAGTGTAGCCATTTTTGCGCCAGAATGCTCACCACACATCAGCTGAGGTGGAGAGGGAAAGAACAATTCTTTGGCAATTAAACTGGGGGATGATTAGGTAGAAGATTGACAGAGACAGGTTGGGAGTTTAGCCAGGATACCAGGGAAACCCCTACTCTTTGCGATAAGTGTCATGGGATCTTTAATGACCACAGTGGTAGTCAGGACCTCGGTTTAACGTCTCATCCGAAAGATGGCATCTCCTACACCAGCAAAAAAAAAAAATACTGACAAAGGTTTGGTGTTTCTGTCAAAACTTTCTTTGTCAAGAGTTCTTCTTCTTGTTTTCACTTTCATGTTTCAACCACTTATCCATTTTCTAAATTATTCCCACTCAGGGTGAAAGCAAATTGATACAGCTAGCTGGCTGGCATGAAAGTCTTCTCGTTTTCTATTGGCGGTTGACATACATTGGCATGAAAGTGATATGCTCATTGCTTTTTTAAAAAAAGGTTAGGATTTAGATTTATTAAACTGGTATGTTAGTATCCAGATTTAAGTGATTTTATTAAGGTGGGGTTGTTTTAGTATTGTTCATAATAACCAATATAAAAAAAACACATTTAGAAATTTTCTGAATACCCCTGCAGTACTCCAAAGTACCCCTAGGCATACTAGTACCGCCATTTGAGAAACACTGCACTAAAGGATACCGAGTGCTCCCCTACAATCTATAGTATCCAGCACCATATCTAGCCTGGTCTTGAAAACACCCAGAGTTTCTGCCTCTACTACATAACCTGGTAAGCTATTCCACACAGTGACTACTCTCTGTGTGAAGAAGTACTTCCTAATGTCTGTGCGAAATTTACCTTTTGCTAATTTCCATCTATGCCCCCTCGTTCTACTAACAGAATTCAACCTGAAGAATCTCTTGTAGTTCACTTTATTAATCCCTTTTATGAATTTACAAGCCTCTATCAAATCACCCCAAAATCTAATTTTACTAAGCTTAAAGAGATTAAGTATTAAGTCTTTCCTCTTAAGATAACCTTCATCTTTCATGCCAGGATGTCATGGTTTATGACCTTTTTTCCCTTGCGGTCGTGTTCCTCGGTCGCCACACGTGGGCGCTGCTCCGTTAGTGGAGTTTTTGCTCCGTCAAGTCTTTTCGCGGAGAAGTCTCGTCAGCGTTGACAGGTGTGCGTGTTTTACCGGTGAGCTATATAAGCCCATGTTCCCTTCGTTCTGGGCTTTGATATTGATTCTTTGTTGTTTGTACTGTGGTGTATTCTCTGGCATTATTTGTGCTGTTTTGTGTACGGTTTATTTTTGCCCTTTTAAAGTTTTAGCCAGTATGATTAGGTCTAGAGTTAAGGAGACCGTTTTGCTCCGTTGTGTTTTTTTTTTAGTTTTGCGGGACTTGCCTTTGTGCTTTGAGCTTTCAGGTTGAATTCCTTTTTTGTATGCTCGTTTCAGTCTCCGCTTTCTGGTCTTGCCTTTGTTTGACTGTTGCCTAGATCTTTTGCCCTTTTCTGTCTCTTTCTCCTCTCTGTCTGCTGTCTTCTGTGAAAGCTAGAGGAGTCTTTGTTTGTGTGTATTTGTATGGTAGTTTCTTACTAAGAGACAGGGCGTTTTATCATACTGACTTTAGGGCTTTATTTATTCTTAGAGGCAGGGCGTGTATTTTCTATTGAGCTTGTGTTAGTCTGTTAGCCGGTAATTCCGATGCAGCTGTCCTGTTCGTCCATCAGTACTTGTCTCCGTACATGGAGTTTTTGCCGATTTTGTTCGGAACTGTAGTTCTGTTTGCCCTTCGGTACATGTCTTCCATTAGGGAGACTGGACGATTTTGTGGACATGTTTGTGTGTGACTGCGAGTCTCTGAAAGTAGCCTTGGAACGTTACCCCTGTTCCTTCGCCTCGTTACATTCCTCTTTACCAAGAGGCACGGCGTTTATTTTCTATCAAACTCGTGTTAGTCTTTTAGCCGGTAATGTCCGGTGCAGCTGTCCGGTTTCATCCTTTTTACTTGTGGGACGATTTTGTTCAGAACTGTTGTTCTGTTCGTTCTCCGGGTATGTCTCTCCTCATATGGAGCTTGGGCGATTTTGTTGACATGTTTGCGTTTGACTACGAGTCTCTGAAAGTAGCCTTGGAATGTTAAATCTCTGTTCCTGTTCGCCTCGTTACATTCCTCTTTATGGAGAGGTAGGGCGTTTATTTTCTACTAATCTCGCTTTGGTCTTTTAGCCCGTAAATGTCCGGTGCAGCCTGTCCTGTTCGTTCCTTTCGGTACCTTTCTCCGTACATGGAGTTTTGACGATTTTGTTCGGAACTGTTGTTCTGTTTCGTCTTTCGGTACATGTCTTCCTATAGGGAAGATTGGGCGATGTTGTGGACATGTTTGTGTGTGACTGCGAGTCTGAGAGTAGCCTTGGAACGTTGGATCTGTTCCTTTCGCCTCCTCATATTCTATCGGAATATTTTTCAGTGTTTGTTTGCTGTGTGTTTTGTTTGTGCCATTGTGCTACTCGCCTGTTCTTATGCGTCTCGTTATCTAGACAGGGCGTTTGTTATTTCTGGCTCTCTTTAGTCACTTAGCTCGTAGAAGTATGGGAGCCCAGTGCTTTGTGCCATTCGTCTGGTTTGTTTCTCTTACTGAGAAACCTGGCGTTTGTGCTTCTACTCATTGGCGCGTGACAGTAGTGTTGTAGTACTCGACACCGGTCTTGGTCTCGAGACCGGTCTCGAGACCATATTTTGAAGGTCTCGGTCTTGTCTCGGAATCGACTGCATTTGGTCTCGGTCTTGTCACGGTCTCGGATGAAGAGGACTCGGATTTTTTTTCAAGACCGGTCGAGACCAGGGGCGTGTCCAGGGGGGGGGGGCATGTGGTGGCACCCGCCCCCACAGAAAGTTGATTGGCCACCACGGAAAACTAGTTACAGATGACAAAATATGCTACTATTTAATATCATTGATTTATAGGTTTAGTGGACGGAAACAGCGCCGGACTGGTAATCTGGCATACCGGGTATTTTCCCGGTGGGCCGACGCACCTTGGGGCCGATATAATTAAATGTAAATAAATTTAAAAAAAGCAGGGACAGCGGCCCATTGGTTCATTTTCTATACTGACACTGGGCTGGCCAAATAACTGGGCTAGGCCCCACCCCTCCCCCTCTTGTCCTTCGTGTCAGTAAATATTAACAATATTTTTTTCGTAGTAGACACAACATAGCTCGTTCCAAAATGAATATGTGATGACAAACATGTTGAAGATTAGCGACAAGGCTGTCCATTTATTATGTTACAAACTGTGTCTACAAAACAGCAGCTTGTTCAGGGTACTAAGGGATCTTCTCCATTGACTTCCATTAAAGAAATTCAGCCCGATACAGCCTGTGGTCTCTCTGTCCGGAACCCAGGCGTTACGCATTTTAGACCAATGATTGTTGTCTCCTCCTGGGGGAGGGTCTCTGTCATTACTTGCCTGTGCATTGTCTGTTTTTTAAATTATTTATTTAATTTTGTCTTTTTACTGTGACTGGATATAAAATTTCACCCCTTAAATTACAGCCAATAACTTTTTTTTTAATCAATTTTGAATCATTTGACATTTAAGTGATATTGCACAGGGGTGTACTCACTTCTGTTGTATACTGTACATCAGTATTTTCGCAAAAATAATGCTTTCTTTATTAAAATTCCTAAATAATGCTTTCTGTGTTTTGAATTTAAGCAGCGAAATGGTGTAAATGTTGAGCCATCACTATGATGGTAGACCAACACAATTACAGTCATGGGGCTCTATTTTAATAAACCAAACGCAATGGTGAACGCAAGAGTAATCGCTTGGCGGTATCGCTCTGAGGGCGTGTCGGCGAGAAATTTGGTAATTTCATGACGGCAATCTTGGCGCACCTTATGGCGATATTGCTAAAAGGCGGGGTTTAAATGTCCAAGGTGTGTCTCTATGGTAGCCAATCAAATTGTTGTTCTCATGCTTTAAAAAAATCCAGTTGGAACGCAATCGCTCCATGCAATTTCATAATGAGCAACCCAAACGCACTGGACCGTCAACGACAAGAGCGATTTTCCGCACAGGAATCAGACATACTTGCAACAGAAGTACAGGCTAGGACTGTAGTAATTTATGGATCACAATCCACACCACCTCAACTCCCAGAAGTTCGGAAGGCACGGGAGGAGGTGGCGAATACATTAATTAGCCTACATTTGGTGATGTAGGCATAATTATGATTCAAATGGTAGGCTTATGATTCAACTGTGTCAATGTGTAATTTATATATTATAGGCTATAATTAATTAATTAATAATAATTATAGGCTATTTGTTCATTAAATGGAAGTGTAATGTTGGCATCACCTATAGACACTACATAGAACTACATGACTAAGAAGTTGCCAAATTGCCAGAGTCTATTGCGTTTCCGCTAAGAGGTGGTTCCAGCTGATCATAACGCAATGGGTTTTCGTTGGTTCAAATTGTCACTGAGCCGAAAGTATTTTAGAACACGCCCCAGACAGCGCCACCCATCCCACTGCAGCGCAAGCGAAAGGATGTTATGTTGAGAATTTGTTGATCCTAGCGGTATTGCTGAGAAACGCCATAGCACCAGTTTTAAGACGTTGATGCTGTCAACAAGCTTGCGTTTGACTATACCGTCCCCTTGCGCTGGTTTGAAAATAGAGCCCATGGTCTTGAATTGGACTCGCATTGGTCTGGTCTCGGTCTCGGTCTTGGTCTCGCCCCCCCCCTCAGTCTTGGTCTTGACTCGGTCTCGTCACCTCAAAGTCTTGGTCTTGACTCGGTCTCGCCACCTCAAAGTCTTGGTCTTGACTCGGTCTCGGTTTAGGTGGTCTCGACTACAACACTACGTGACAGTGAGCCGGTTAGTGGCTTTGGTATGTGTGTTCCATGTCTTGTCTCCCTTCCTTATCTGCGGGGTTTCCCGCCTTCTTCTTCTTCTTCTTCTTTGTGTTTTTTGGCGAATTGCAATACCAACTTTAGGTGCATACTGTCACCTACCGTACTGGAGTATGTAGAACAGGATTCCAGAGGGAAAAAAAAGAATAAATAAAATAATTATTTTTCTTTATTCTATGATATTAAATTAAGTTAATAAATACAATTATAAGTGTAAAGTAAAATTCTATATTCTATTAAACAATCCTGAGCCTATTAAGAACTCTATTATCCCTCTCTGTACTTCCCACACCTTATCTCCATTTGTTCCTAGTATCCCTTCCAAATCCCAACCTTTGTTGCAAACACTCCCTTTCTTCTTTATATTTGACACAATGCATTATTACGTGTTCAATGTTTTCAGTTATATTACAATGTGCACAAACATGTGAATTTACTTTACCCAATAAAAATAAAGTTTTATTGACCAGTGTGGTCAAATCTTAATCTCGATATAACTACCTCCTCTCTTCTGCTTCGCCCTTTAACACTCTCTAACGGACTTTTGTACCCTATAGTATGTTCTACCCTTACTGTCCTCGTCCCACTTTTTCTGCCAGCGTTCCAATATTTTCTTTTTAATTAATGCTTTACCTTCCCCTATTCCAAATGCTATATTAATTATGTGCGTCATATTTAGCGATCTTTTTGCCATCCTGTCTGCAATTTCATTACGATCCCACATGTGCAGGTACCCAACAAAATATTATTTCTATTCCCATTCTCTGCGTTCTAAATAAACATTGAAACATTTCATATATTAGGTCTTCCCTAATTGAGTTCATCGTCTGTAGGCTAAAAAGAACTGCTGCAGAATCAATACACAGCACCACCCTGTCTGGTCTCACTTCTTCCACCCATTGGAGACTAACAATCACTGCCATCATCTCAGCTGTATAAACTGATAATTTATCAGAAATTCTCTTTCCTATATGTATTTTAAATTGTGAAATATATATTCCTATTCCTACATGGTCATTTTGATCTTTTGATCCGTCAGTAAATATATGTAGGTAGTTAGAATATTTGTTTATTATATGCTGGTTTGCACAGTATCCTATTTCGTGTTCCGCCCAATTTTTCTTTAGTTCCAGGATACTAAAATCAACCTTAGCCTTAGGGAAAAGCCATGGGGGAACATTACTTATTGGAGTAGGGGAATTGAAATGTATTCCATCTAGGTCATATTCTTCTGATTTATCTTTTATCTTCCATCCAAAACCATTTCTGTTATATCTATACTCCCAGCATTCGTTTTGGACACTTTTAGTGGCATTTTCATCCCCACATCCTCTAAGCCGAATCCAATATGTTAGAGTCAGTTTGTCTCTCCTGAGCTCTAGTGGGATTTCCCCTGATTCTACTAACACGGCATTACATGGCGTTGATCTCATTGCACCAATGCTAAGTCTCAAGGCTTTGCTTTGCATTCTATCAATTCTGCTTAGGTACGATTTAGCTGCTGCCATCATAAACAAAACACCCGTAGTCAATTGCTGATCTCATCAAAGCCCTATATATATCTATTAATGCCTGCTTATCTGCTCATCATGTATATCCAGATATAGCCCTCATTAAATTTATCACTTTTTTACATTTAGTTTCTAGTTTTTTCCACATGTGTCTTCCATGTACATCTCTCATCTACCCAAATTCCCAAATATTTAAATTCCTTTACTTTTTCCATTGGTTGTCCATATAAAAGAAGACACTGTTCTTCTATCTGTTTCTTTCTAGTTAAGTACATGTAGCAAGACTTACTTGTTGAGATTTTAAAACCCCAATTGTATGACCATTGCTCTACCTTTAAAATAGCTTTCTTGATCTCTCTCAGCACACTTGTGTTGTCTCTCCCCCTAATCCATATAGCTCCGTCATCTGCATATAATGATGAGCATATCCTTCTGTCAAGATTCATGAATATACCATTGATCATAATGTTAAATAACACCGGACTAATGCCACTTCCTAGTGGAATTCCGTTAACTATATCATACTCATCTGATAACTCTGGTCCTACCTTAACTCTAAACTTTCGTTCTGATAGAAAATCTAGTACCCAGTTATAAAATCTTCCACTAATGCCCATTCTATTCATTTGAATTAGCAGCCCTTCCCTCCACATAGAATCGTACGCTTTTTCGATATCAAAGAAAACAATCACCATCAATTCTTTCATCTTAAATGCTTTCTTCATTTCATTGCTAACTTTGACAAGTGCGTCCATGGAAGACCTACCTTTCCTGAATCCATTCTGGTATGATGCAATTAAACCTCTCTTTTCTAAAAAATAGCTAAGTCTTCGGACCAAAATCTTTTCCATCCATTTGCACAGATGCGAAGTTAATGCAATAGGTCTATAATTTCCAGCATTATTTGGGTTTTTACCGGGTTTGCTAAAAGGTAAAATGAGTGCACTCTTCCATCTTTTTGGTAACAATCCTTCTCTCCATATTTTATTGAACAGTTCCAGTATTATTCTCAGTACTTGATCAGGTAATTTATGAAACATAACGTAACTTAGTTGATCCTGCCCCGTTGCTGTGTATCCAGTGTTATTTATCGCTATTTCTAGCTCACTCATAGTCAGCTCAGCATCAAGATTTGTGTCTATATTATAATTTTTTCCCCTAAGTATATTACGATTTTCCCTTAGCACGTCTCTTTTTATGCATATCGTCTAAGTGATTCCCACTGTGTACATTAGCAAAGCTCTTTCCCAATATATTAGCCTTTTCTTTATCTGTTACAGCTATTGTTTCTCCATCCTCTAACACTGGAATTTTAGTATATTTCCTTTTGCCACTCATTTTCTTTAACATTTGCCATACATCACCTAGTTTCACTTCTCTGCCTATAGTAGAACAGTATTCCCTCCATGCATTCTTTTTACTGGATTTGATAATTCTACGAGTCAGAGATATTTTTCTTTTGATAATCCATTAAGTTTTCTTGATTCAAGTTACTCCTTAATACTCATAATGCTTTATTTCGTTCTCTAATAGCTTTAGTGCATTCTTCATTCCACCATGGTACCGCTTTCCTTTTCCCTGTTATTCTACTCATGGGTATGCTCTTTGATGCAGCATTCAAAATTAAATTAGTCACTATAGAATAGCATTCTTCTATACTACCATTCATTGAAATTGACTTAGTTCCCTCTATAAGGGGTTTTCCTGTGTCCTGAGACACGGAGAATATTATGGAGGACCAGGGGCGATAGACGGGGTCTCTAAAAGTGTCACACGTGACACCACAAAACGGAATATATTCCGTAGGGGAAAGGGAACAGAGAAAACACAAAAGACGAGAACAGAAGACAGCCCCCTCTCTCTCTCAGACAGAGATATAAGGGTAGAGACTGGAAAACGTAAAAGTCTCCCCGACAAATGGACAAGGAACTCGTAACTTCGAGTAAATAAACAAAAATAACAAGCGAGGCTTGTAAACCTCCAAAAACGGAGGAGAAATAAAAGGAAAACGAAATAACTGATAGTAACCCTAAAACTTGGCTTGAGTGTAGGAGAAAAGGAAAATATAGACCGATAGCTAGAAAAGCAGAACCTCTCTAGCTCAATGGTGACGAGCTAGACCAATGAGAGGAACTGATTAAAGCAGAAAAAATAAGGCGATAGATAGGATAGAGAGTTAGAGTAGCAGGAAAAGAAGATCTTACTAACTAACTTACTAACGGGACCTTCCTGCATTTGCTTAATAGAAATAATAAGCAAAACCAGTCTCCCAGTCCTATACCTTACCGGCTACCAGAAATACAAGATAACATGGAAGCGCCGGAAAAGGAGGACGCTGAGTTTAAATAGGCAGCGGAAGAGCCGAACAGGTGCAATCACTGAGTAGCGAAATTAAAGGAAAACCCGACACGGACAATGAAACAGAAAAAAGACGTAGTGAAGGCGCTTAAAGGGGACGAGCAAGTAAAAAAGGAAAATAAGCCTGCGGACTATGACACCCTCTATGCAGTATTCTTGATATTTTTCCCAGTCAGCTTTTTCAAAGCACCATTTTTCTAACACGTACCTTTCTTGGGCATGCATATTAATTTGTATAGAGCAGAAGATTGGATAATGATCACTTCCTATACTAGAACGATCATCCACGTTCCATTCGCATGAACATGCTATATTTCTAGATACTAACGTTAGATCTAGACATGATAGAATATTTTCTGTATACATCTAATCTTGTTCCTCTTCCATCATTAAGACATACTAAAGATCTTTCTTCCAACAGTTCTTCAACTACATTGCCATTATTGTCTGTATGTATACTGCCCCATAAGCTATTATGTGCATTGAAATCACCGCACCAGATTTCTCCTCTACCATGTTCAATTGTATTAAACATTTCAGCACTCAGCTTCTTGCACGGATTGTAAAAGTTGATTATTTTGAGACTGACATTACACACTTCAATAATTACGCATTCTTTGTCTGCTGGTGACGGTATTCTTCGGAAGACGACACTATCTTCTAACAAATGTAGCACAACCGCCGCCTTGATTGTCTACCCTGTGATACCGGGCTGAGGTATATCCTGGAATAATAAAATCTAGATGGGGCCGTAACCAGGTTTCTTGTACACATATAATATCCGGTCGTGGTTTTGCGTCAGTTATATATCTTTTAAATTCTTGACCATTTGCAATGAGACTTCTCGCGTTCCATTGTAATAAATGGATCACCATAATAACAATTTTAATCAATAGCCTGCCCCCCTCCATCAGAGTTTCAGCATCTTCAATTGTATTAAACATTTCAGCACTCAGCTTCTTGCACGGGTTGTAAAAGTTGATTATTTTGAGACTGACATTACACACTTCAATAATTACGCATTCTTTGTCTGCTGGTGACGGTATTCTTCGGAAGACGACACTATCTTCTAACAAATGTAGCACAACCGCCGCCTTGATTGTCTACCCTGTGATACCGGGCTGAGGTATATCCTGGAATAATAAAATCTAGATGGGGCCGTAACCAGGTTTCTTGTACACATATAATATCCGGTCGTGGTGTTGCGTCAGTTATATATCTTTTAAATTCTTGACCATTTGCAATGAGACTTCTCGCGTTCCATTGTAATAAATGGATCACCATAATAACAATTTTAATCAATAGCCTGCCCCCCTCCATCAGAGTTTCAGCATTTTATGTATATCTTCTGCTTTCAGGTCTTTAATACCCAAACATTCTTCTGCTGCATTCACCACTGTCTTAATTCTGTCACTTTTCTTCTTTTGCTTGGTAGCCACATTAATTATTTTGCAAATGAAGGCTATGAAACTTGTCTGATCCACTACCAACGAGTCTTCTTTAACCTTACATTTATGGGCACATTGAGTCTGCTGTACAATCGGATCACTTCTGTCTTCTTGCTGTATTCTTGGTCTGCTTGTTCTCTGGGCTAAAGGCCTAGGCCTACCACTACCTTCTTCACCTCTCCCCACCTCTTCATATGTTACAGTTCTTTGCATTTCTTCATTTACTTTCTTTAAAGCTTCTGCATAGGATATATTATTGATCACTTTATATTTCTGTACCTCTTTTGCTTTAATCTGAACTGCACAGCCCCCAAACGCAGCACTATGATCTCCTCCACAGTTGCAACATCGCAGTTTAGCGCCTTTCTCACATTTGCCGTAATCATGTTCTCCCCGACATTTTGCACATCTTTGTTTACCGTGGCACTGTTGGGCTATGTGTCCAATTCTTTGGCATTTATAGCATCTTATTGGTTTTGGGATATATTCTCTCATCCTATAATTGATCCACCCCATTTTGATTTCTTTAGGAAGTGTGCTCTCAAATTGCACCAACATTGACAGACTATCTTTCTTTACTCCATCTTTGTTTGTCTGCAATCTCTTAACTTCTATTATTTTCCCCCCTCTAATTTCTTTCTTGACTTCCTCCTCAGTCATTTCTATTGGAACATTTGAGATTACACCTCTCAGTTTAGCTATTATTCCAGGAATATGTGTTGCGATTTTTGTACCATCAAGTGTATCTAACTTGAGGATTTTGTCTTGTTGATGTTTATTTGTAGCAGGGATATGGATTTTTCGGTTGTTAAGGAATTTGGTAAATCTAATCTTTCCAATTTCTTTTTCAATTGCTTTAGTCATTTTCACTGGGTGAAACTGACCTGTCTCCCTTCCAAACACAATTACAACTTTCCACTCCTTTTCCGTCTCTTGCACCTTTCCCAACTGTCCTGTATTGCCCCGATTATCTTTTACTTTTTTAGCAGCACCCCCTTCTCCTTGACTACCATGATCGGACCAATCTTTTGTTCTACCTTTCATCTCCTTCGGTTTCTTCCTTTTATTCAACATGGTATACCACTCCATATTTTCCTCTTCACCACCCTCTGAGCTGTCACCCATTCTACACTCACGGTACGGTTGATTGCAATCCACCTTGCTTCCTGATTCCTCGTTAAAACAGAGTTTCCAGACCTCTTTTCTTTTCTCGCGCACCCGTTTTAATCTAGATTCACGTCCGACAGGCATAAAGCCCAGACGTGAATCGCGTTTAGCGTGTTTATCTATGTCGTTTCTCGCTCCTACAGAATTTTGAATTTTCGTCCCGACATCCAGTTCGGTCTCCGTCTTCGCTGTCCTCTCCCAGTTAGAAAATTTGTGTTTCCGTTTTTTTCGGTTTCCCGCCTTAGTGGCCTTAGGGTTTAATTCAATTCAATTCAATTCAATTTTATTTGTATAGCGCTTTTTACAGAGAACTGTCACAAAGACGCTGCACAGGGAAACAGAAGGAAAATTGAGCAAAAAACCAGGCCTTAGCCCCCAACCAGCAAAATGAGGTAAAAAAAACTCCCCGGTAGGGGAGAAAAAAAACACTGAGCAGTGGCGAGAAAAAACTCCCCAGTGGGAAGAAATCTCGGAAGGAACCCGGCTAGAGAGGGGGTGCCCATCCTTCGCTGGCCGGCCCGGTTTAGACTAAAGGTGGACTGAATGGTAATAGTCAATTCAATAATCAGTAATGATTCAATTAATGAATCCCCTTGCTGCGTTTGGCTCCTCCTACCTCACACGTCACGCCCACATTACACAGGAACCAACTTAGTTGCCCTTCTTTGGACCTTTTCCAGAGCCTCTATATCTTTTTTGTAATACGGTGCCCAAAAATGCACACAGTACTCTTAAGTGTAGTCTGACAAAGGTATTGTATAACATAAGCATAACTTCCTTGGATTTATAGTCAATACTATTGGCTATATATCCTAGCATCCTGTTAGCCTTTTTACTGCTACAGCACAATGCCTAGAACCTGAAAGGCTTTGATCAACTACTACTCCTAAGTCTTTTTCAAATTGAGCACATTCCAATTTTGTTTCTTCTATAAAGTAGTCTTGCCTTATGTTTTTATTTCCCACTTGTAAAATTTTACATTTAGCTTCCAAACTGTTAGCTAAACCTCCCAGTTTTGTATCATCAGCAAATTTAACTAATGTACTTTTGATGTCCCTGTCAAGGTCATTTATGTAAATAAGGAAGAGCAGAGGTCCCAACACTGATCCATTTGGGACTCCACTTCCCACAGTACCCTGCTCAGATAAGATCCCCCCTACTACTCTTTGTGTTCTACCCTGTAGCCAGTTCCAAACCCATTCTGAAATGCTTCCTATAATTCCTACAGTCTTCAGTTTGATAATGAGTCTCTCATGTGGTACCTTATCAAATGCTTTTTGGAAATCTAGGCATATAATATAGTTGTTATAAGCCTTGTTACAATCAAAACACTTGGTAGAAGGAGGGTGGACTGTCCCGCTCTCTTATGATAAGAGGATGGACTGTCCCACTCTCTTATGATAAGAGGATGGACTGTCCCACTCTCTTATGATAAGAGGATGGACTGTCCCACTCTCTTATGAAAGGAAGGTGGACTGTCCCGCTCTCTTATGAAAGGAAGGTGGACTGTCCCACTCTCTTATGAAAGGAAGGTGGACTGTCCCGCTCTCTTATGAAAGGAAGGTGGACTGTCCCACTCTCTTATGAAAGGAAGGTGGACTGTCCCGCTCTCTTATGAAAGGAGGGTGGACTGTCCCGCTCTCCTTCGATATCCAAAAATTGATATACAGCGCAGCCCATAAATATTTTATCGTGACACATTTTTTGTTGTTTTGACTGTATTCCACCACATTGGATTTTAACAATTAGTTCCCATAGTTCCCCCATTTTATGGGACCAAAAGTAATGGACAATTTGCTGCTCACCTGAGTCTTAATTATATATACATGCTATAAAATGAATCTGTTCATAGGAACAGCCTCTGGAACCATAACATCTGCTATACCTCTATAACATCCCCTATACCTGCCATTGTACAGCCAACAGGTCCTCATAAACGTATCTAAATGCCTAAAGTATCCTTCATCACACATAAAAAATGGTCCGGGCTCATTACACTAAAACTGAAGTGAACTATCCCTTTAAGAACCAAGATTTTTTCAGAGATCATTTGCGATCAGAAGCACAGGAGAGGAATTCCAAATTAAGGGCCTGATTTTCTTTTGAATTCTGTCTGGTGACCAGATTGTGTGGATTTCTTAGTGAAGTCCATAACTGAAAAATGATAAAAACCCATTCAATGAATATGAACTGTCTTATTATATATAATGTAATCCTTCAGCCTGATGCATGCCTGTACTGCCTGCACCAATGTTAAATAATGGGGGAATAGCATCAATAAAGAATATCAAATATTTATTATAAGACTGAAATTGCATGCTCACGTGGCGCTGTAATGGCGACATGTAGTCCAGCTGTCTCTCGTGTTGTGTCGGGCTTTTGTCTTTTTCCATGCGTCTTTATTTGATATGTTCGTTTGTGTGTTGTGGGTCTGCCTCACTGTCTATGTCTTTTTTGTTGTTGCTGGTGGCTACAACTGAAGTTCCCTAACGGGAAAATAAAAGTCATTCTATTCTATAATGGCCAGTGATTTTGTAGGTCTAATATATAGAGACTAGCATGAAGAAAGAACTCTCCATTTTGATTTACTGTTCTGATATAATGTCTCAGGGATCTATCTTCAGAGCCAGTAATGGGTGGGAGTGTAGCCTGTGAAACAGGGAATAAACAGTCGTGGTAACTTACATTCAGTCTTGTTTCAAGAGACTCATTCTTCCGGCCAGTTTCTATCTTTGGCACCACTCCATGAAAATGTCAATTAAACTTACAATAATCAATGAAGCTGCCATTGTTCAGTTTGTAAAAGCCCTCATCACAGAGTGATGATATCGTCTTTGTGGTGAGGTGTTGTGACTATTAGTATCTAATGTTGTAGCTAGGAATATGGCCACATGTAGGAATATGTTTAGCTGTGTTATCTTTAGGGGTTAGATGGTGAGGAACGGTGCCCAGACACAGTACAGCTTCCAGTATGTCAAATGGGATACATTTGTTATTTAATAATAATAATAGCCTAATAACACTTTACAATAAGGGTACACTAATTAACATTCATTAATACAGTATTAAACATTAACATTTAATGTGTTTATTGTGTATGACTGTTGACTAAGATCAACAAATGCATTAAATGGTTAATAAAGATTATAGTCCACTTAAGCCATTTCATTAAATGGTAATGTCTTTGTTTATTAAGGTTTATGAATGCTTGCCCTGCATGACACTCGAGGGGGAGAAAGCAACTAGACACCCTAGCCAAAACTTGCGTGCCCGCCAGATGCAGATGCAGTGATGCAATGCTTTATGTGATGTTCACTCGAGCGCGACAGTCAGTCCGACCAATCAAATCAGCTCCAAATGCCACTTAACAAACATTTGAAACCCACACACTTCCTTATTACAAACATGCGCTTCCAAAAGTCAGCTGATATGTTTATTTTAAAGAGCAGAATGATTGCATCAACCCGACGAACTCCGACGGGGGTTAAATTCGGGCATTTTTCTGCCAACACTCTCTGGGTTATAAGGCTGAAAAAACAAGGGCTGTCTGATTTCAGTCCGTCTAAACCTCACACCTCCATTTTACAACCAATGGAATCTGCTGCAGGCATACCCACCAATTAAGAAAATCATAAAATGTAAAACTGGAGTGCATTTTAGCACCCTAAAGCATATCCATTCCCTCTGAGTGACACAGATTCAGGATTAGGGTCAATTACATTTCAGTTCAGCCGATCTAGAAAATTTACTGAAATTCAACTTATGAATTTTTAAAATGCCTACTGTGTACTAGGAGGATTTTACCATTAATTAATTGAATTTCAAAGTCATTTTTGGAATTGGCCCCACCTCTATATATTATAGGCTACTGTTATATGCTACCCTCTCTGCTCAAAGGATTTGTGGTTTTCAAAAACATAATCAAAGGGTAGGCCTACATATTTGTACCCCTCAAATTATTATTGTTGTTATTTTATTTTATTTTTTACATTTCTGCTGAGCACTTCACATTTAGCCTATGCCACCAGCAAGTTAACTAAATCAGCATTTGCAATAATTACATATGAATTTCAAAGGTTTACAGCTTTTTTTGCATTATTCCTTCCGTATCTTTTGGGCAGCAGCATAGGCAGAAATATTAATATAGCCTAGTTGGGTGGGCATAGAACTAGGTGGACCAGAACTATAGGTGGGCATTCACAATTGGGTGATGGTTCAGCCAATATAAAAAAATAAATATAAAACCCATGCTACACCAGTGCTTTTGGGTACAGTAAATACCTAAGGAAGCACATTTTACCTCTAATAAAAGGTGGAAACCTTAGAGGGTGATTCAGCAGTAACAGCTCTTTGTAGTCTACCCATTTAGACTCAATTCTGTCGCCTACTTTTTATCTGACAGTTAAAGGTTGTATCAGCGATTTTGGGTGACGTCACTTCTGAAGCGAAATCCCAAACAAACATACTTATGAATAATTATGTTATGTTTTAAAAAATAGTGTTCAAGCATCCAGAATTATAACCACGTTAATAACGTTTGTAAGAAACCAAACCGTTTGTAAATCCGTCAAGATTTCAGCGAGATAAGAGTATTAGCGTTTGTGCAGATCATTGTGATTGGTTGGAATACTGTTTATTTTGGTTTTGAGTGGTTGGTAGTACCATTGTTTTTGTGTAGGCTACGATCTCGGAGCATAGGCTGTCTACAGAGACGCGGTTTTTTGACGGCCTGCTTATGGGGCGGGCAGCTAGCGGATCGTGAGGAAAAATCAGATGAATGTGATCATTTATGTTTCCACCCAAAATCGCTGATACAACCTTTAAGTGGCTTTGATTGGTCAAAGCAAGTATGTTCCCTGTTTTCACGGTCATACCGTCAGTCTGGTAAAAATACAAAGGACAGAGAGAAGACTACACATAGGCCTACACACAGCCCATGGGGGCTAATCAGGACGTCAGGGAGGTGTTCCGTTGCTTGGTAACATACCTGTTGGTTTCCTAAACAATGTTAGCACCAACTGACAGGCTGAAGTACAGGGTTCGCTGAAGCGCGTTAGCACAACTTTACGCTACTTGTTTTGTTCACGAGAGCGCCAGCGCCGTCCGTGCCACTAGCAGCTTTAAAATGCACTTACAACAGTTACCAAACTCATAAATGGAGACAAATGTATGATATATAGAGCAATTCGTTTCCTTAACAATACTTAGAGTGATAGAGGTTTATTCGGATTTATCCCCAATTCCCCATCAGGATGAATCAACTGCATTTTCATAATTTTGTTTATCAGGGTGGGGTCAGACAACTAGACGACATAGCCTAAAGATCACCATCAAGATAATTATTTTCTCCATGCCTGAAAGTATTTTTTAAACCAATATGTGCACATCAACAATGACGGCTGCTTAATTAGGCTACAGCTTGTAAGTAGGCCAACACATTACTCCTTCATTTCGGCCTGACATAAGATATGACACCTAGCCTATAGGCGACTGCTCTTAAATGAATTGTGTAAAAGTAAATGTAAACGGTGCCAGTAGTTTTTTTCTCAAAATAGTAGGCTAGGCTATGCCCTACACTCATTTTCCTTAATGCTATACTGCGACGACTTGTAAATTGAGAACCTATAGGATGTAGCCTATTCTAAACACTAACTTAATCGCAATATTACTAGCTAAACTGTACAGTGTAAATAAGATGTTTTATTCAACGAATGCGCTTAATAAATTCATTTCTGATAGGCTTATATGCGTCATATGGGCTGTTGAGGCCAATCAGATTCCAAAGAGTTGACTTTTCGCTGAGGCAAAAAAAAAAATCCCGTTAAATGAAGAAATGCTCTTAGTATTTATAAGAGTCCATTCAGTAGTAGCCTACACGGCGCGCATGATTTTAGCTGTGGGCTTTGTAAATTAGGCGTGTCGAAAGGTGCTTTTCGGGCGGTAGCAGCAGCAGCAGCGGGCGAGCAGTAGACTAGCTATCCCAAATCGCTTTCCCAGATTCCAAACCGAGTTTCCCGAGCTGACGTCAGCTGACTGCCTTGGCTGCATTCGCTACTCCGGACATAGCTAGGACTGTAAAATGCTTCTCTCCGTTCCGCCAAGGACAGGAGTCAACCCATACAACGGCTATAACAGCAGAAACAGCAAAAAGGTAAGGCAACCTTGCGACTCGCATCCTTCTTCCGCCCTTGGCCGGTAAACGGGAGCTCATTCTAGTATCTGTTTGAGGCAGTACGACTGTGTGACTTTAAGCTGCAGTGTCCTTGAAAGCGGAGCATACATAAAAGCAACTTCATTACTCGTAGCAGTGTATCCAGCCAGCGATCGACTGGAGACCGCAACCGCTCACGCTACTGTATCGTTCCGTAGCCTCTGTAGTCTATACTGGAGGCTTGTGCAGTAGTATTTACATGTTGCCGACCCTTCCATGCGCTTTTATATCCTTCTTCGGATCTTTGTGTGTTTTCGGGGGTTTTGTGTCTGCCAATAGTTCGTGACTTGAAGGGAATGAAGTTGAAAAACGAATGGTGTAAATAATATCGCTCATTAGCTAGCTGAAGGGTGGGGGTTGTGGTCGTAATGGAAGCAGAAGGGATTGTTAGCGATCTTATAAAGTAATCGATTACTAGCCTGCTTCGCCACACGATCAGCAGAGGCTTTGAAGGCGAGAAATAATCGCGTTTTCGCGGAATATGCGCAACATAAGTTTGGCAAAGTTTCTTTAGTCCATCGAATCGCCCCACCCCTAAAATATCTCATTGCGATGACGGGACACGACGATTGCTCGCCGGAATTACGAATATGAATGGAACAGCAACAATCAGTGATGGCAACAATTATTCATTTTTTCCTTAGCGTACACAGACACGTTACAATTTTAACATGTGGTCAGTTGCTTTCACTTTATTAAGATTAGGCTATTGGTTCCATTTTCAGGAACAATTTAAATTAAAAGTAACTCGCAAGGGCCTTGTTTGTATTGTTTATTTTTGGGTTTTTATGGTGTGTTTTGCGTGGCTTTTAAATATAGCACTGGCTTCGTTTTGCTCGTTAGCTCATGGGACGAAAACACCTTAACGTCTGGGTCGCAGGAATAAAAAGTGTAGGCTATTGATCAAAACAGTAGGTAGTAGGTAGCCTAGATGTTGTCTAAACATCTAACAACGTCCTTTTAAAAACTTTTCTCCATGTAAAAAATATAGGTCTAGGTCCTACATGCAGTGTCATCTCAGAAAACGGTTCCATTCCAAGTAGCCTAACCTATTTCTAAATGTTACAATTTTTATTATTAAGGGTAATGTCTGGCTAGCCATAGCTACATTCATCGTTGTGACATAGGCTAGCCTACCATTTGCTTATGCGAAAACCGCCATTTCGGAACTTTGGTAGTTCGCAAAGTTTAACTAGCTAGGCTATATTCTTCTTAACAAAGGATTAGCCTATGAAGGTTTATTCGCTGATCGAATGAGTTCATGTAAAACGTTACACAATTATGATATGATATCACAAACTAACAAAAACCCTATCTGCAATGATGTGGAATAGTTGTAGGCTAGTTAAACAAAATAGACTATACCCTGCCGATTTCTGTGGCGAAGTTTTTTTTTTCCTAGAAGGCGTGCTCATTCATAGTCAAATGTTTCTGGTTAAATTAAGACGAGTAGCCTAGGCCTACACTCACTGAAATGAGGCTACTACATTTTCACTATGAGAACTTCAATATCCCAATGCCTCAAGATATCATCAAAAGTGGTTTTGTCCTGCTGCGCGTCTGCTCATTGACAGAACTTCACTTTAGAAAGAGAGGGAGAGTTGTGGTCTTGTTCATTTTGACGCACAAGCAAAAGCACCAATATTAGGCGAATAATACATTAATAGCCTACCGACAGAATAATAAAAATCAATTTCCTATGATCATCATACGGCTTCATTTGAGACGAAGGAATGTCACTTCACCAGAAATTTCATCCAGCGCCGTCACGGTTGGTTTGAAAAAAACATGCGATCTGTTTTTCAAATCATGACTAAATATTTGTTTTCCCGTAAGTGTTTGGCAGCGCAGTCCTTCCCACGCATTGGATCACTTAAATAGTATGTTCGGTTGTGTTTTGTTCTTCGGCACCGTGAACTGATTTATAAGGTCGTGGAAATGTGATCGCAGAAATGGATAATGTGAGACGCCCAGTATGCGCTCATCCGAGCAGACACCCCAGCGACAAACGTGAGCATCAAGGGCATGCCTCGACATTCCAGGCATTCGAGGAACATGTAATTAACTGTCTTTAGTTACATCACCAGTTCATTCAGGCTACCTACAGCACAAATTCGGCTTTGTGTAATCTGTGTGCGCGAAACCATCCCGAAGACACGACTAGCTAGCTCTTTTGGGAGAGAATGGGAACCTAGTTTGTTTAAAAAAAGAAGGACATTATATCATTGGTATTTGTAAGGGAGGAATAGCCTACGCAATTATGTAATACCCTGCGCAACCTAGACATAAAGGAATCTGTAGCCTACCCCCCAAAACGTGATAGGCTACTCGACGTAGATGGCACTTTTTATTTGCGGCAAAAAATCACGGGATGTTCCTGATTCTAGGACTGCTGATGTAGGCTACTGTGTTCTGCTGGCTAATTCTGAAATCGAGAAGAAGTTCAACCCAGGAAGAATCCATGTAGAAATACATTGAGACAGACACGCTATTGTTTATTGTAGGCCTGCTTTTAAGTTTGTCGGTTATTTTATTTGATGTAGAATTCCAAGCCCAGAGATCAAGAATTTCCATTTGCATTCCTCACTGGGAGGACTGGAAGGTGTTAAAGTCCAATTTAATTTCCGTCTAAGCTCTAATTAAATACATTAGTTAATTAGCTCCAGGGCAACAATTTCCTTTGTTTTGAAAAATTTGGGAGGATGGGGGCTTTGGAGGGCCTGAGGAAAAATAGATAAATCTCTAACGGCAGGGTGGAGTGAGGGAGAGAATAGAGAGAACGTGTTCAGAAGTTAATTTATCGGTTTGATAAACTGAGTGTGAGAGGGTGGACTGAAAGGGCGAGCAGTTACGATAAGGCCAGGGTGGTACTCCGCATGTGGCGCCTGAGGGTCGACCGCCATTCCTTGTGGGGGTCCAGGTGGAAACGGGGTGCTTGTGTGAGCGGAATTCGTAACTACTTTCTCACATTCTTTCTCTCTCTGATGCTCTCTATCTCACGTTCTCTCTCTCTTTCTCTCTCTGTCTCTCTCACACTCAGGAGACAGGAGATGGCAAATCTTTCTGAGGGATGTCTTCTCGAGACCAGATGGGGTTTAGCCTATAGCGGGGGTAGGCAACCCCGGTCCTTTTTGTTGTTACTCGCCAATTGTTGATCAATTAAAGCAGTTGAATACACAGTTAACTCACCTCGCCTGGTTTCTTTGGTCGAAGTAGTTGTCGTATTTAAGGTGAAAACAAAAACCAGCAGACCCTGCGGCTTTCCAGGACCAGGGTTCCCTACCCCTGGCCTGTAGTTTCCAAACTGTGGACTGGGTAGTTCTAACCTGGCCCTCTCTCCCTTCAAGCCACCTAATTTCTTTTGCCAAAGAAGGGTCGCGTATTACGCTCTTAGTACATAGCAGTCTGTGCCATTCCAGGTTTTACTGGAATATCTGCCAGTGTGCTCTTTGGAGCCTGGTCCTTAACCCTGGTCCTAGAGAGCTGCAGGGTTTGCTGTTTTTCATTGTTACTCTGCACTGAATTTATCAATTAAAACGTTGGGACTGGTGGGTGGTTCATCATGTTAAGGCACTGTTCTGATGCATAGATGGGCCCCACAGGGCGACACACAATTGGCATAGTGTCGATGGCAGGGTTTCAGTCGGCTAGGATGATCATGACAGCGTCTCGTTGTGCACCATAGCCTCCCCCGCTAGTCGAAAGGGCACCATCCAACTCAGGTGTGCGCAAAACCGACTTGCGTCCTTTGGGGGAGAGCACAAGCTTGTCCATGCCCTCCCAAGTCATGAGAGGAGGTGAGTAAGTAGTGCGATTGGGGAATTCTGAACCGGGGAGAAAAAGAAGAATGGGATTTGATTGCAAAGATAATTCATGACCTCACCTGACTTCTTGGGTCTGAATTGATTGCTGATTTCAAAATAAGAACAGAAACCTACAGAGCTGAGTGCCTGTGGTTTGGGTCTTCATTACGGTTAGTTGAGTATAATCAAAGTTTCAAGGCAACTAACTTCACTAAATTTTTATCTTAATTTAGATTTTCAAGTGAAGTTATGCAAACTAACATTCATTAGTTGTTTTTCAGAAAACTCAAATTTCATTGTTAGATAAACTTAAATTAATGAATGAACTAATGAATGTTAGTTGGCATAACTTAAAAATCGACATTAAGCTCAGAACTGTAATCTAAAAAGAAATGAAGAAATGTAAAGAAGTTGCTTAAATTCTGCGTATTCTCAACTTTTTAAATTTTTTTTACAGTGTAAATATTTTGAATTTGACATCCGTTTGGGTGAGAGTCTGGGTTACTTCAAAATATTTACAAAAGTTAGCTGGCTAACTCCTTAATCCCGCTTTGTGAAATACCCTCTGAGTTTGGGACACTTTCAGTAAGGGGCAACAAGCATCGGTAATACTTTTATGTTATTGCTCCATCACTCTAATTTCAGGGTAATTATTACCAACCCACACACAGAGGCACAAACAGAGACGGCCATGTTCATGCTTCTTCATACTAAGCTTCAAGGACATGGCACGCCCACAAAGAAAATGGACAGCAGGCAGCCCGCCCTCCTTGTGTAATTTTTTTTGCTTCATTCAGACAGGGGGAAGCAGAGGGGTGGTTATAGGTAGAGGTGGGGTCAGAGTAAAGATAGTGCCATGCCGGGGAGTCAAACCCACAGTTGGGCGGAGGGATTTTTATTTGGGTTGGAAGTCAGCTCCCCTATGGACTGGGCTGCACAGTCTTCTGGGAAACCAGCCTTAAACTGTGTTTACACGCAGTGATGAACGCCCCAATGAACGCCGTTCCCACAATTCCCCATCTTCCAAAACTGGGGGAACCGGTCCTGAAACGTCCCGTCAGCAGATTCACATTCATAACTGATGATGGATGCCCTGACAGATTGGCTTTACTCATGTGTAACCCCTGAGTAAGAACATTTTGGAATGAGTTAGAAACCAAAGAGGTTTCTAACTCTTTTTAACTCCAGCCCAGACTATCTGTATTCAGGATCACAGCATTTGATTATTAAAACCCTCTGCCATTAAGTCCCTAGCTTACTTGAATTGGATGCAGTTTAAGACTTGTGCATTAACAAAAGAATGAAGAAAAAAATTCAGGTTTTATTTTAAAAAGTACATTTCTCATTGTAATTTCATGAATATTCACCAAGAACCCTGCATGTAATAACAGAAAATTGATATTATAAATTTTTTTGCTTCAAGTGTGAGTTTATGCACATCTCCTATGCAGTGATTAGTTATTTTACACAAAAGGAACTGCAGTGTCTCACAGGGATTGGAATTCAGCAGGGCAGAGGGGGTGTCAGTGTCTCGGGGGTCAGTTACTGGTGCAGTCAGGAGTGGGTACTGGTGCGGTCAGGAGTTGGGTACTGGTGCAGTCAGGAGTTGGGTACTGGTGCGGTCAGGAGTTGAGTACTGGTGCGGTCAGGAGTTGGGTACTGGTGCGGTCAGGAGTTGGGTACTGGTACGGTCAGGAGTTGGTACTGGTACAGTCAGGAGTCAGAACTGGTGCGGTCAAGAGTCGGTACTGGTGCGGTCAGGAGTAGTTACTGTTGCAGTCAGGAGTTGGTACCAGTGCGGTCTGGAGTTGGTACTAGTGTGGTCAGGGCTGTGGGAGCACGTCCACACACTAAAACACAGCACCGGTTAAAAAAAATATATATATTTTTAGGGCTTTTCAGTTTTTTATTGGACAACACAGTGTAGAGACAGGAAAATGCACACAAAGGTCAAACCCCAATTCCACCAATTTCAGTGACAACATTACATGACCAAGCTTTGGCCTGCTACCGGCAATCATGCAGGGAACACGTGGGACGGCTAGCCAGGGTGTGCGTTATGCCTCAGGATGGCAGGAAGCTTTCAGGCAGTTTGTCTTTCAGGTTGTTGTGTTGTGTTTGGGAAGCACCCTGCTAATGGAAACACAAAGTAAAAGAATTGGGAAAATTAGCTAGCTGTTAATATTCGGCTGTTCAACACTGATGACAGAGCAGGCATGGCGACGGAATGGCGCTTAAAGCCGCTGGAACACAGACGGTGCTAACCTGCTTCTACACCCCCCCCCCCCCTCCCGTGCCTCTCCGCCTGGGCCCCGGCTCGAATTGCAGGGCTTAATGCCTTGGAATTCCTGGAATTCCGGCCTCAAACAATGTGCTCATGACTGAGGGGCGTGTTTGATTTTTGGGAAGTGGAGGAGTTGGGGTTTGAGGGGGGATGGTAGAGAAAATAATTTCTCTTCTACAGTGGTGCAGGAGTTAAGGGAGAGAGTGTAACCCCCACGTTGTGATGTGAGCTCTGATTGCAGGTTTACACAGGGAGAAGTGTGGGGAGAGGAGAATTATTATCATTATTATTATTGTGATTATTAATAAATCGCTGCTTTCCAGTAACCCCCCCCCCCCCCCCCGCTCTCTCTCTCTCTCCTCTCGCATTCCTCCTTTTCTCTCTGTCAATATCCTGCCGTTTCTTAATCTCTGGACTGTCTCTGGAGATGTTTTCTGTAGACAGACTCTTTCACCCTTACATACCCCCCTCTCTCTTTCTCCCGCTCCCCCTCTCTCTCGGTAAAGATGGAGGAGTGGATAGTGTTCTAGTGGAGGTGTAAAGACGGAGAAGTGGATAGTGTTCTAGGGCAGTGGTAAAGATGGAGGAGTGGACAGTGTTCTAGTGGAGGTGTAAAGACGGAGGAGTGGATAGTGTTCTAGGGCAGTAGTAAAGACGGAGAAGTGGATAGTGTTCTAGGGCAGTGGTAAAGATGGAGGAGTGGATAGTGTTCTAGTGGAGGTGTAAAGACGGAGGAGTGGATAGTGTTCTAGGGCAGTGGTAAAGACGGAGAAGTGGATAGTGTTCTAGGGCGGTGGTAAAGATGGAGGAGTGGATGGTGTTCTAGGGCAGTGGTAAAGATGGAGGAGTGGATAGTGTTCCAAGGCAGTGGTAAAGATGGAGGAGTGGATGGTGTTCTAGGGCAGTGGTAAAGATGGAGGAGTGGATAGTGTTCTAGGGCAGTGGTAAAGATGGAGGAGTGGATGGTGTTCTAGGGCAGTGGTAAAGATGGAGGAGTGGATAGTGTTCTAGGGCAGTGGTAAAGATGGAGGAGTGGATAGTGTTCTAGTGGAGGTGTAAAGCCTGCTGTTGCACCTGTAAGGCCGACCAGTGCTGTAATCCCATTTCCTTCTTGGTCTGGGATGTTTTAAAACATTTTTTAATTCATTATTTGCTCTGGTGACACAGCTGTTTCACAGCAGAAGCCGCTCATAGGTGGTTGAAATGACCGCGATAATTTCAGCCTCTGAGAATAAGAACTGGGAACAAATGCAGAGCAGGTAGGATTGCTGAAGTGTGTCTGCGTGTGTGTGTGTGTGTGTGTGTGTGTGTGTGCGTGTGCGTGTGTGTGTGTGAGCGTGCGTGTGAGTGTGCATGCATGTGTGTATCCATTTTGCAGAATCTGTGCGAGACCCAGTTAAAGTAGTCACTCTTCACTTTAACCACCACACACACACACACAAACACAGAACATGCAATTGTAGCCATTTGTTCACATAGTCGCCCTCATTTTAGGGCACCAAAAGTATTTAATAAATTTAAATAAAGTCATAATATTTAATACTTGGTTGCATATCCTTTGCATGCCATGACTTCCCAACAACATCAAAAAGACTCTTGATATATTATTTTCAGGTACTCTTTGCAAGCAATACTATAACCTCTGCATTTGAATGGATCTCTATGGGAATTGGGGGGTGGGGACTAGATTAATCTGTAAATTACACTGGAACAGTATGGAACACATGGTTGGCTAAATGTCTAAGTCATCAAGGGTCTGACGTATCAAACAAGCCTCAAACCACCACTCTGCTGCCAGAAATACAGTAGATATGGATGGGTAACTTGAAGGGTTTCTTCTCCTGACTTATTTTTCCATAGAGTTCAATAGGATAATTTTTTATAACCCTTTTTACTCATCTTTACCAGGGGTGCCAATAATAGTGGAGGACACTGTACATACATACATACATACATACATGCATACACAACACTTGGACACACACACACACACACACACACACACACACACACACACACACACACACACACACACACAGGGTCATGTGCAGAGGTCCTGAGGAAGGCTGGTGGATCAGTGTGGGCTCAGGCTCAGGTTCAGTCATGGGTGTTGAGTGACTTCTCACCAGCAACCAGGAGGGATCTGTGTCATTTGAGTGTGTGTGTGTGCACGTGTTTGCATTTGAGTGCATATGTGTGTGTGTGCGTATGTAAAGTATGTGCCTGTGGCATGTGTGTGTATACATATGTGTCTGTGCACTTGGTGTGTGTATGTGCAAACATGCTGTGTGCACATGCTGCGTGTGTGTATGTGTGTGTGTGTGTGTGTGTGTGCGTGCTCGGCATGTTTGTACGGTGTGTTTGCGTGTGCCGTTACCTGTGGGACCTTAGTTCTCCCCAGCACACTGTCCTGGTCTCACCTGTCTTTTCCCCCTCTGGGATCCTACACCTGCTCTCTCTCTGACACACCATCCTTTCAGCCCCCCACCCCCCTGGGTCTCCACTTTACACATGGCTGTTTGCCAGGGTGGATTGTCTGTGGGCACTGACAGGTGTGCTGTATAATCATGGTACAGACCTGTACCTCTTCTACCTGTAGGCTACTTATATCTAAATCTCTACTGTAACTCTATCTTTACCTATATCTACCCGTTTCTGTACTTACCTGCTCCTGTATTTGCCAGTTTCTGTACATGTATGTACCTGTTTCAGTACCTGCACTTACCTGTTCCTGTACTTACCTGTCCCTATGTCTCCCTGTGATGGGCATTCCTCTCACAGTGGCTCAGAGAGCCAAAGAAACGTTAGCATGCAGGCTTCAGCACTCTGATCGCTCACCTGTACGGCGCTCCTGTTTTTTATTTTCCCCCAGATAAGCCTTCCCACCCTTGGAAGAATGCTTTGCACAGAACAACAGTGTCACTGCTTGGAAGCGTTTGTGCATGGTAGGGGAATAATCCCAGATCACTCGCCATCTATACAGCAGCGTGGTGTTACCTGTGTGCTCTCTGTAAGGATATTACCAAAGTAGGGGCATAATAAATCTACACAGCAGCGTGGTGTTACCTGTGTGTTCTCTATAAGGATATTACCACAGCAGGGGCATAATCAATCTACACAGCAGCGTGGTGTTACATGTGTGCTCTCTGTAAGGATATTACCACAGTAGGGGCATAATAAATCTACACAGCAGCGTGGTGTTACCTGTGTGTTCTCTATAAGGATATTACCACAGCAGGGGCATAATCAATCTACACAGCAGCGTGGTGTTACATGCGTGCTCTCTGTAAGGATATTACCACAGTAGGGGCATAATAAATCTACACAGCAGCGTGGTGTTACCTGTGTGATCTCTGTAAGGATATTACCACAGTAGGGGCATAATAAATCTACACAGCAGCGTGGTGTTACCTGTGTGTTCTCTATAAGGATATTACCACAGCAGGGGCATAATCAATCTACACAGCAGCGTGGTGTTACATGCGTGCTCTCTGTAAGGATATTACCACAGTAGGGGCATAATAAATCTACACAGCAGCGTGGTGTTACCTGTGTGTTCTCTATAAGGATATTACCACAGCAGGGGCATAATAAATCTATACAGCAGCGTGGTGTTTCATGTGTGCTCTCTATAAGGATATTACCACAGTAGGGGCATAATAAATCTATACAGCAGTGTGGTGTTACATGTGTGTTCTCTATAAGGATATTACCACAGCAGGGGCATAATAAATCTATACAGCAGCGTGGTGTTACCTGTGTGCTCTCTGTAAGGATATTACCACAGTAGGGGCATAATCAATCTACACAGCAGAGTGGTGTTTCATGTGTGCTCTCTATAAGGATATTACCACAGTAGGGGCATAATAAATCTACACAGCAGCGTGGTGTTTCATGTGTGCTCTCTGTAAGGATATTACCACAGCAGGGGCATAATAAATCTACACAGCAGCGTGGTGTTTCATGTGTGCTCTCTATAAGGATATTACCACAGTAGGGGCATAATAAATCTACACAGCAGCGTGGTGTTACCTGTGTGCTCTCTATAAGGATATTACCACAGCAGGGGCATAATAAATCTACACAGCAGCGTGGTGTTACCTGTGTGCTCTCTGTAAGGGTATTACCACAGCAGGGGCATAATAAATCTACACAGCAGAGTGGTGTTTCATGTGTGCTCTCTATAAGGATATTACCACAGTAGGGGCATAATAAATCTACACAGCAGCGTGGTGTTACATGTGTGCTCTCTATAAGGATATTACCACAGCAGGGGCATAATCAATCTATACAGCAGCGTGGTGTTTCATGTGTGCTCTCTATAAGGATATTACCACAGCAGGGGCATAATAAATCTACACAGCAGAGTGGTGTTACATGTGTGCTCTCTATAAGGATATTACCACAGCAGGGGCATAATCAATCTATACAGCAGCGTGGTGTTTCATGTGTGCTCTCTATAAGGATATTACCACAGTAGGGGCATAATAAATCTATACAGCAGCGTGGTGTTACCTGTGTGCTCTCTATAAGGATATTACCACAGTAGGGGCATAATAAATCTATACAGCAGCGTGGTGTTACCTGTGTGCTCTCTATAAGGATATTACCACAGTAGGGGCATAATAAATCTATACAGCAGCGTGGTGTTACCTGTGTGTTCTCTCTAAGGATATTACCACAGCAGGGGCATAATCAATCTATACAGCAGCGTGGTGTTTCATGTGTGCTCTCTGTAAGGATATTACCACAGTAGGGGCATAATAAATCTACACAGCAGAGTGGTGTTACATGTGTGCTCTCTATAAGGATATTACCACAGTAGGGGCATAATAAATCTACACAGCAGCGTGGTGTTACCTGTGTGCTCTCTGTAAGGATATTACCACAGCAGGGGCATAATAAATCTATACAGCAGCGTGGTGTTACCTGTGTGTTCTCTATAAGGATATTACCACAGTAGGGGCATAATCAATCTACACAGCAGAGTGGTGTTTCATGTGTGCTCTCTATAAGGATATTACCACAATAGGGGCATAATAAATCTACACAGCAGAGTGGTGTTACATGCGTGCTCTCTGTAAGGATATTACCACAGCAGGGGCATAATAAATCTACACAGCAGCGTGGTGTTACATGCGTGCTCTCTGTAAGGATATTACCACAGTAGGGGCATAATCAATCTACACAGCAGAGTGGTGTTACATGCGTGCTCTCTGTAAGGATATTACCACAGCAGGGGCATAATAAATCTACACAGCAGCGTGGTGTTACATGCGTGCTCTCTGTAAGGATATTACCACAGCAGGGGCATAATAAATCTACACAGCAGCGTGGTGTTACATGCGTGCTCTCTATAAGGATATTACCACAGTAGGGGCATAATCAATCTACAAAGCTGGATGGCTCATTCGTTTAAGGCACTACACGGGTGCAGGGTGATGCACAATTGGGGCCTGCGTCGCCCAGGATATGGAAGGGTTCAGTCAGACAGGGCTCCGCGTCTCATCGCTCTTGGGCGACCCCTGCTGGCTGATGCTGGCGCTTGTAAGACTGCACGTCAAAGCCGCATGTGCAAAGTCCATCCTGGACATTCCAGATCGGGGAGGGAATTGAATATATATACAACCCCAGGTTGGGCGGCAAATAATAATAAAAAAACATATTCAGTCTACGCAGCAGTGTGGCATCACCCAGCCGCCACGTCAGCGGCCTCAAAATTAAAAATCAAAAAGACAAACAGGACAGCTTGTAAATGGAGACTGTTGGTTTGGGAGTCATAAGTTCCAGCTCAGCTCAGTAACTCTTAATCCGAATCTTAAACTCAGTTCATTATACAGCCTCGCTATAAATCACAGCGGAACAAACAACTGTGACACGGTTCCTAAAATCACTTTAAACACATACACATGAAAGTACACTTGCTGTTTTATTAAAGGTGCGGTGAAACGGCTTGTAATATGCTGCCTGTGCTACAGGGAGAGCGTGTAGCCTGCCCGGGAGAGCAGCAGGCTGTGGGGGTCCCAGCCAGCGATAGGGACGTGTCTGGGCTGGAATTTTGTGCGCTCCTTATCATACAGGAATGTGATGTACGTGAGGGTGACTTCAGACAAGTAGGTATTCAAATCTGTAGCTCCGAATTGTTGACAGACTTCCTCTGTTAGCGCCCTTGGTCCGGGACGCAACAGGCCACATTACCGGACGCTCGACACGCATGCCTTCACACAAGCCAATACACGAGGGTCTTGCAGTACCAATTCAGGGGCCAGAAATGCAATCAGAAAGTGAAATTAAAGGGCAGCAATCCTCCCCACTGAGCACAATCGCGTCCATTCGACGTCCATGGCGCGTCCCCGTGGAGCCAGAATGAAACCTTATGAGACATCTCATCCAGGCATCGCCTCCGTTCCTCCGTACACCGCACACTTACGTGACTTAGGGTGAGTTACAAGACATCCTTTGAGATTTAGTAATATTTTATGTGTTCAGCTCTGGTCTCGGTCAAGATGGGCAGATACGCTATCTAATGTAATGTATCTAATGTAATGTATCTGCCCATCTTGTCGCAGGAGAGCCAAGAACGCAAACCTGTTTGGCTTAATCTGCTCGTCCGTGCAATGTCACATGCTCAGTGGGTCACCTTTACCTGAGCACATCCTCACCTTTACCTGAGCACCATCCTCACCTTTACCTGAGCACATCCTCACCCTTTACCTGAGCACCATCCTCACCTTTACCTGAGCACATCCTCACTTTACCTGAGCACATCCTCACCTTTACCTGAGCACATCCTCACTTTACCTGAGCACCATTCTCATCTTTACCTGAGCACCATCCTCACCTTTACCTCAGCACATCCTCACCCTTTTCCTGAGCACATCCTCACCTTTACCTAAGCACATCCTCACTTTTACCTGAGCAAGAATGTCAGGCGCTTCACTTAGCATTTCACCGTTCTGAATATTCAGGGTCAGACTTTAAATAATTCATCGAACTCTTGTGATCAATCTGAGATGGAACCAAAACCAGAAATGTCACTGGCACTCCAGGACCAGGGTTGCCTAGCCCTGTCCTATGCTAAGTAAATGTTGTGAGTCTGTATGTGTTGGTGCGAGATTGCAGTGCCAAAGGGAGGAGGAGGAGGAAGAGGTGGACTCTTTTAGCTGAATAGACAAAAAAATCCTGCTTTGACGCAAGTGGGGTCAAGATTATAGCTAAAAAAAACTAAAAGAGAAGTCAACTCAAGTACAGAATCAGAGGATAGCACATTGCCTGACAGACTTAAAGGGGTAGTTCAGTTTTTGTTTTCATATTATTTCAGTTTTAGTGAATGTTTTCAAATGGCCAGACAGTTGTTGTGTGAGATGAAGGATATTTTAGTGTGCACGTGTTGTGTGAGATCAAGGAGCTGCTGGCTTTATAATGGCTGGTATAGGGGACTTTGCAAGGTTGTGAAAATACACTTCAGGTAACTCCAAAACAGCTTGTACAGTGATGTTATGTTTCCAGAGGCTGTACATATGAACAGATTAATTTTATAGCATTTATTCACAATTATAAACATAAATATCCAGTTATACGTCATGCCGGTACTTCTTTCCTTGAGCGCAGCACTCTCAGGCTGCATGTGCCATAGGAAATAGTCCCTCCCAAAGATTAAACATAATTTATTGGAAAATAAAGAAGTAATATATACACGTACAACCTCTGGAAGCATAACATCACTATACAGACTACTTTGGAGTTACTTAAAGTGTAATTTCTTGTTTTAGACCACAAACCCTCGAATACCCTAATACCAGCCATTCTAAAGCCAGCAGGTTCTTCCAAACTTAAGATAACATATTCTTACTCGCACACAAAAACTGGGCCTATCGAAAACATATACTAAATCTGAAGTAATATTTATAAAAGAAACTTCAGAAAGTGAACTATCACTTTAAAAAGAGATAAAACGGGATGAAGCAGAGGGGGATGACTGTTCCGCTATTCGAGTGTGAATGATGTCACTCACAGGAACTTTCCGGAAGCAGAACTGAAACTGGCAGGTCACTGGGTGGGTGAGGACGACATAAAGATTGAACGTGAAGAATTGGCATCTCCTGCTAACAAGCGCCAGTTAGCCACATCTTCATGACATCTCTGAAGGCCACTGCAGGTGTATCCAGCTTCATCCCTCCTTACAGAGCAGAGATAAAACCCTTTAAAAAACCTTGCAGTGTAGTATTGGACAAAGGTACAAAGATTGTCATGGAGAATCGTGAAAATTAAACCGTTTGCCCGGCCTACGGAAATAAATAAGAATGACAGAGCAGCAGGCTCAGCCGTGGAGTGACTGCGCAGCTCAGCTGGGGGAAAAAATATGTAAAATAATCTGCTGTCAGAGAAAGCATCCAATATTAGAAAAAAATTGAGCACGTATGAAAAATGAGTTGAGGTGGAAGGGGTACTGATAGACTAGAAGAACAATTTAAAAGTGCTTCTCAGTTGAAAATGGAATAAATTTACTCTTACACTGGACTCTTGGACTAAATGGATTCAATTTACTTACACTGGACTAAATGGACTCTTACACAGGTTGTTTGAGATGAGGGGAGAAGTTTAAAAAGGGAGGAGTTGGCTATATATTCATCTGGTGACAGACAGGTTGTAATTGACCAAACTTATTTCAGTCTTTCATCTTATCGCAACCACCTCATGCACATACACACCCACACACACACACACACACACACAAATGCATACATATGCACATGCCCACACATACAGTACGTACATACAGATGCATACACGCACGCACACACACGCGCACGCGCACACACACACACAAAGATACACACTTGTATTCTTGTCTGTGACCTTCTTCCATCTGGTGTGGACCTCTGAGCCACTTATAATTGAATATTTCATACTCCTCTGAACCTCTGATGAAGGCTGAATTGAAAAGAAAATGCTAGTACATCGGGGGGGGATGTGGGTATTAGTGTCTTGGGGGGGTTGCGATGCCCCCCAGGTCTTAAAAGAAAGCAGTTAGGAGGAGGATTTCAAATGTTCCCTGCGCTCATTAGTCAGTAAAGTGGCAGAGATTTATGTTAATGTAGCGAAGGACAGTTAAGTCATAAAGAAAATCTGTCTGTTGTGCCTCCTTTGTCATTGACTCAAATGAGCCTCCACAGTGCCTTGCCAATGAGATACTGGAGCTCCTTTCATTCCTTTAATGAACCCTAATGAATGTTAAATGAATCACTCTTTTGTATGAAAGAAAGAAAGAAAGAAAAAGAAAAAGATCCTTTTTTGACACTGTTTTTAAAAAAAGCACGTTGGCTGTTCCTCTGAAAAACAATTAGTACTTTCAGACCCAGGGAACGCTTTTGGTTAAATCGGGCATAGGCCACGCATAGGTCCCTGTAGATTTACAGTGCAGATTTATAAATGCAGGGCAGATTTTAAATGATACTAATTATTATTATTATTATTGTTATTAATAATAATATTACTATTGATAATGTGATAGATCCCTCATTAAATTTCTGTTACCATCCATTCCACCAGGCCGGCCAGCGGAGGATGGGCTCTCCCTCTGTAGCCAGCTTCCTCCAGATTTCTTCCCAATTGGGAGTGTTTTCTCATCACCATTTGAGTGTTTTTCATCCCACCGGGAAGTTTTTACCTCGTTTGCTTTTTGGGGGTTCAGGCCTGCTTTTTGACCAATTTTCCAGTTTTTTTCCTTCTGTTTCTCTGTACAGTGTCTTTGTGACGGTTCTCTGTAAAAAGCGCTACACGAACGAAATTGAATTGAACTAAGGATCTGAGATTTTGATGACCAGGATGACTTCTTCAGTGTAGCTCTCAGCATGTTTGTTCTATTGGCCAATACGCAGTTATTTAAAAATGTGTGTGTGTCTGTGTGTGTGTGGGAATGCATGCGTGTGTGTTTAGGGGGGAGGCTTTGCAGGAGCTGAAATTAAACCGAAGAACTGTAACTCATTTTCATCATGAGAATTTTCTTCAATTTGCCTGCTAATTCCACACAACTGTGGTGCTCTACCCTTTACTGTTCTGTTTATGAAGGACATGCTGTGTGATGTGTGGCCAATGAGATCACATACTTATCAAGGCTCAGCAGCCTGCAAAGTGTTGAATTTGTAAATTACTGTTGCATTTGCTATTTATTAATACTTGTACCAGAATTAGAGTTTCACTGACACAGAAATCTTAATATTACTTTTACTGAGAGCTGCTGCGTTTGAAGACTACAGTTTGACTTTTTGTAAAACTGAAATGACTGAAACAGCCTAGTTTACTCTGCAACAGCCTCAGGCATCTGCAGTTACACACAGAATTTCCTACAGCCCTACATCGTGTGATGAGCATCCAGTCTGCATAGTGCAGTGGTAGGCAACCCTGGTCCTGGAGTGCTCGCGACGATCCTGATTTTCGCGGCATCCAAACTTAACTACATAACTGGATTAATTTTATTTAATCGGGTTTAAGCCCTTAACTAGCACTGGCCGAAGTGGTTTAGTTTATTTGCATTCATTGCATTTATTTATGGTGAAATTAAATAATCTGGTCACACAATATACCGTTTGAACTTTGAAAGTGTTAAAACTCACAATTCTATCTCTATAAACTTTATGATCCCAATGTTATAGCGACAACCGTTTCTTATTTTGTAACATGACACAAAATGGGCTCAATCAAAACGACAACTCCGTACGTTCTACTATGTGTTCCATGGAAATCCACAGAGGACACGAATAATGGTGAATTTGGGATCCTTATCCGGGCAAATAATAATAATCTTTTAGACAAGAAAAAAAAAACTCACACTTCCACTGTGTTTGAGCTTCTTACTGAGGTACTTTCTTATTCTGACACTTGAAAAACAAGCTACCGAGGATTACCTTACAGAAGAGACCAGGATTATGTCTGTATTCCAAGGGGTTCAAGAACAGTAACCATTTTATTTTCGGGCTTGTGTTCCAAGAAGGTGGTGCTAGAGAAGGGGTTTATGAATGCAGGTGACCATGTGCTGGACACACTCAGCAGTTCACTCAGCATTTCACCAAACATACAATATTCAGCCTCAGACTTAATCATCCAACAAACTTGTGATCAAGCTCAGATGGAACAAAAACCAGAAACGTCACTGGCACTCCTGGACCAGAGTTGCCTACCCCTGGTGTAGTGTTTACAAAGCGCTTGCTAAAATGTTCAGCTTCAGGCTTCAGGTTCCTGTGTAAAATAATCAGCTGACATGACTCATTTTCCTGTCTGAAAGTGTGGGCGAATGCAGGTCTCTTTGCAGAAAGCCATTAATCACACGTACCTGAACTGGAGTTTTATCTCATGTCGGAGGGAGAAATAACAGGGTTATATTTTTAAATATTGTTTATTTGTGAGCCTTAGACTATTCAAATATCAGATAAGTACCAAATCCTAAACTTCCCATTTTCCTTTTTTCCCTGCAGCAGGCCTATGTGTCTTCCTACCAGCAGATGGCGCCACCCAGTCCCAACACCAACAGCAGCAGCAACAGTAGCAGTGTGGGAGGGGAACAGCTGAGTAAAACCAACCTGTACATCCGCGGTCTTCACCCGGGGACCACGGACCAGGACCTGGTCAAGCTGTGCCAGCCGTGAGTGACATGAATCTCTTTGCTAGCTCGCTATCGCTCATATGGTTTCTTTCCTGTTCTTTGGTTGGTTCACACCATGTTAACCAATGTGAAGCTATTACTGCCTTACAGCTTAACAGCAGGTCCACGTGCTGGCAAAATTACACTTTTGCCCTGTTGATAAAAATGTTTATACACCCGGTTGCCTATTTCTAGGTGACACTAAGACCTTCCCTGCTTTTGCAAGATGGTTCTATTTAATATTTATGGACAGCTACAGTTACAAGCTTATTGTCTGTAAACATGTGGAGACAATAGGGGATGCACCATGAGTTTGTATGCCTACTGTAGATCACTGGTAGAATGCTTGTGATGCTCGAACTGTACTCCAAACTGAGATAATGTATGCAAGGAATTTTGAGTAGTCAGTGAAACATTGGGGGATTCACGCGGCCAATCAGCAAGCAGAATATGTTCCTCGCTACATTATGCCGGGCTCTTTCCTGTGCGTGCTACTTATCTCTGCCAAGCACATGGTTGTCATCAGAGGCTGAATGAGCCATGCCTGACTCACGGCTCGTGAGTGAGGTCCAATACAGAGGGATTTGTGGAGAGAAAACAGGGGGTACACCACACAAATATGTGAGGGTACAGTGGCGGAGGGAGAGATCAGAGTAACATTGAAGAGAATCTGGTGAAAACATGTTAAAAACCTACGAGAGTCAAAGAAGTAAGACAGTGGGGGGAAAGGGAAAGGAGTGTGGAGAGGGGGGAGATGGGGAGTGCACAGAGAGGGAGAGAGCAGAGGGGGAGAGAGGGAGAGAGCAGAGCGGGAGAGAGGGAGAGAGCAGAGCAGGAGAGAGCAGAGCAGAGCAGGAGAGAGCAGAGCAGGAGAGAGCAGAGCTGGAGAGAGCAGAGCTGGAGAGAGCAGAGGGGGAGAGAGCAGAGCTGGAGAGAGCAGAGCGGGAGAGAGCAGAGCGGGAGAGAGCAGAGGGGGAGAGAGCAGAGCTGGAGAGAGCAGAGCGGGAGAGAGCAGAGCTGGAGAGAGCAGAGGGGGAGAGAGCAGAGGGGGAGAGAGCAGAGGGGGAGAGAGCAGAGCTGGAGAGAGCAGAGGGGGAGAGAGCAGAGGGGGAGAGAGCAGAGCTGGAGAGAGCAGAGCGGGAGAGAGCAGAGCTGGAGAGAGCAGAGCGGGAGAGAGCAGAGCTGGAGAGAGCAGAGGGGGAGAGAGCAGAGCTGGAGAGAGCAGAGCGGGAGAGAGCAGAGGGGGAGAGAGCAGAGCTGGAGAGAGCAGAGCGGGAGAGAGCAGAGCGGGAGAGAGCAGAGCTGGAGAGAGCAGAGCGGGAGAGAGCAGAGCTGGAGAGAGCAGAGGGGGAGAGAGCAGAGCTGGAGAGAGCAGAGCAGGAGAGAGCAGAGCTGGAGAGAGCAGAGGGGGAGAGAGCAGAGGGGGAGAGAGCAGAGGGGGAGAGAGCAGAGCGGGAGAGAGCAGAGCGGGAGAGAGCAGAGCTGGAGAGAGCAGAGGGGGAGAGAGCAGAGCGGGAGAGAGCAGAGCGGGAGAGAGCAGAGGGGGAGAGAGCAGAGCGGGAGAGAGCAGAGCAGGAGAGAGCAGAGGGGGAGAGAGCAGAGCGGGAGAGAGCAGAGGGGGAGAGAGCAGAGGGGGAGAGAGCAGAGCTGGAGAGAGCAGAGCGGGAGAGAGCAGAGCTGGAGAGAGCAGAGCGGGAGAGAGCAGAGCTGGAGAGAGCAGAGGGGGAGAGAGCAGAGCAGGAGAGAGCAGAGCTGGAGAGAGCAGAGGGGGAGAGAGCAGAGCTGGAGAGAGCAGAGCGGGAGAGAGCAGAGCTGGAGAGAGCAGAGCGGGAGAGAGCAGAGGGGGAGAGAGCAGAGGGGGAGAGAGCAGAGCGGGAGAGAGCAGAGGGGGAGAGAGCAGAGGGGGAGAGAGCAGAGCGGGAGAGAGCAGAGCGGGAGAGAGCAGAGGGGGAGAGAGCAGAGCTGGAGAGAGCAGAGCGGGAGAGAGCAGAGCTGGAGAGAGCAGAGCGGGAGAGAGCAGAGGGGGAGAGAGCAGAGGGGGAGAGAGCAGAGGGGGAGAGAGCAGAGCGGGAGAGAGCAGAGGGGGAGAGAGCAGAGCGGGAGAGAGCAGAGGGGGAGAGAGCAGAGGGGGAGAGAGCAGAGGGGGAGAGAGCAGAGCTGGAGAGAGCAGAGCTGGAGAGAGCAGAGCGGGAGAGAGCAGAGGGGGAGAGAGCAGAGCGGGAGAGAGCAGAGGGGGAGAGAGCAGAGCGGGAGAGAGCAGAGGGGGAGAGAGCAGAGCTGGAGAGAGCAGAGCTGGAGAGAGGAGAGCGGGAGAGAGCAGAGGGGGAGAGAGCAGAGCGGGAGAGAGCAGAGCGGGAGAGAGCAGAGGGGGAGAGAGCAGAGCGGGAGAGAGCAGAGCGGGAGAGAGCAGAGCGGGAGAGAGCAGAGGGGGAGAGAGCAGAGCGGGAGAGAGCAGAGCGGGAGAGAGCAGAGGGGGAGAGAGCAGAGCTGGAGAGAGCAGAGCTGGAGAGAGGAGAGCGGGAGAGAGGAGAGCGGGAGAGAGCAGAGCTGGAGAGAGCAGAGAGGGGGAGAGAGCAGAGCTGGAGAGAGCAGAGGGGGAGAGAGCAGAGGGGGAGAGAGCAGAGCTGGAGAGAGCAGAGCTGGAGAGAGGAGAGCGGGAGAGAGCAGAGGGGGAGAGAGCAGAGGGGGAGAGAGCAGAGCTGGAGAGAGCAGAGCGGGAGAGAGCAGAGCGGGAGAGAGCTGAGGGGGAGAGAGCAGAGGGGGAGAGAGCAGAGGGGGAGAGAGCAGAGCTGGAGAGAGGAGAGCGGGAGAGAGGAGAGCGGGAGAGAGCAGAGGGGGAGAGAGCAGAGGGGGAGAGAGCAGAGCTGGAGAGAGCAGAGGGGGAGAGAGCAGAGGGGGAGAGAGCAGAGCTGGAGAGAGCAGAGCGGGAGAGAGCAGAGCGGGAGAGAGCAGAGGGGGAGAGAGCAGAGCTGGAGAGAGCAGAGCGGGAGAGAGCAGAGGGGGAGAGAGCAGAGCTGGAGAGAGCAGAGCGGGAGAGAGCAGAGGGGGAGAGAGCAGAGGGGGAGAGAGCAGAGCTGGAGAGAGCAGAGCTGGAGAGAGCAGAGCTGGAGAGAGGAGAGCGGGAGAGAGGAGAGCGGGAGAGAGCAGAGCGGGAGAGAGCAGAGCGAGAGAGAGCAGAGCTGGAGAGAGCAGAGGGGGAGAGAGCAGAGGGGGAGAGAGCAGAGGGGGAGAGAGCAGAGCTGGAGAGAGCAGAGGGGGAGAGAGCAGAGGGGGAGAGAGCAGAGCGGGAGAGAGCAGAGGGGGAGAGAGCAGAGCTGGAGAGAGCAGAGGGGGAGAGAGCAGAGGGGGAGAGAGCAGAGGGGGAGAGAGCAGAGCTGGAGAGAGCAGAGCGGGAGAGAGCAGAGCGGGAGAGAGCAGAGGGGGAGAGAGCAGAGCTGGAGAGAGCAGAGCTGGAGAGAGCAGAGCTGGAGAGAGGAGAGCGGGAGAGAGCAGAGCTGGAGAGAGCAGAGCGAGAGAGAGCAGAGCTGGAGAGAGCAGAGGGGGAGAGAGCAGAGGGGGAGAGAGCAGAGCTGGAGAGAGCAGAGTGAGAGAGAGGGAGTGTGCAGATGGGGAGAGAGGAGAGGGAGCAGGGAAGGGGGGAGGGAAGGGCAGAATGGGGGCCAATGTCCTGATCTGACCCCTCCTCCTCCCGGTTAGAAATACACAGCTGCTTCTATACAGTTAATACACTCACATCCTCAATGGCACTACACTCACAGCCTCAATATTACTACACTCACATCCAATATTACTACACTCATATCCTCAATATCACTACACTCACAGCCTCAATATCACTACACTCACATCCTCAATGTCACTACACTCACAGCCTCAATATTACTACACTCACATCCAATATTACTACACTCATATCCTCAATATCACTACACTCACAGCCTCAATATGACTAGTCACATCCTAAATATTACTACACTCACAGCCTCAATATCACTACACTCACAGCCTCAATATCACTACACTCACATCCTCAATGTCACTACACTCACAGCCTCAATATTACTACACTCACATCCAATATTACTACACTCATATCCTCAATATCACTACACTCACAGCCTCAATATCACCAGTCACATCCTCAATATTACTACACTCACATCCTCAATATTACTACACTCACATCCTCAATGTCACTACACTCACAGCCTCAATATCACTAGTCACATCCTCAATATTACTACACTCACAGCCTCAATATCACTAGTCACATCCTCAATATCACTACACTCACAGCCTCAATATCACTACACTCACATCCTCAATGTCACTACACTCACAGCCTCAATATTACTACACTCATATCCTCAATATCACTACACTCACAGCCTCAATATCACTAGTCACATCCTCAATATTACTACACTCACATCCTCAATATCACTACACTCAGATCCTCAATATCACTACACTCAGATCATCAATATATAGACACCATAAATGCACACACACACACACACACACACACTCACACACTATACACACTCACTCTCACTCTCACTCACACACACACACACACACACACACACACACACACACACACACACACACACACACACACACACACACACACACACACACACACACACACACACACACACACACACACACATAACATAGACAGTATAGCAAAAAATCTATAGAACTGGGCTTACAGCTCCAAGATCAAGATTGCAAGTTTGACTCCTAGGTGCTGCTGTTGTGCTCTTGAGCAAGGTACTTAACCTGAATTCCTTCAGTACAGAACATAAGCTGTGTAAGTCACTCTGGATAATACATGTAAAGTAATGAAATGTAATGGGTTCACACACACCATACACAGACACGACCCTTATGGTCCTATTTGTGTTTTGTAAATCGAGCTGTCGAGCCGCTCCGGTCTGGTCTTGCTTTCAGGAATGATTCATTGTTAAAGCGTTTCTTGTGTGTATATGAACCGTAACTCGCACTTCCTGAGCTGAGCCGCAGGGATTTCGGCTCCGGGGGGGGGGGGGGGGGGGGGGGTGAGGGGGTTCTGGGTTTAGGAATGGTGTGCATCCTGCGCGGTGAAGATGCGGTAATCAGCCATAATCTGGTGGAGAGCAAGACGGAGCCAGACCTGAGAACACTGGGCGTGTTCAGGAGCCTCACTGTGAACTGTACCATACACCTATTTGTGTGTGTGTGTGTGTGTGCGTGCGTGCGTGCGTGCGTGCGTGCGTGCGTGCGCCAAGCGAGACTTTCCAAAAGCTTGACACTGTCCCTGCCCTCTCTGTATTTCTCCCTCTCACGCACACACTACCATTTCCTTGTACATGTAATAAAATGAGGCTTAAAAAAGCCTTTTTTCAGACAGGGCCTCTGTGGGCACAGGAGATGTTCCAGTCATTACCCGCCCCCTCTCACACTGCGCTCCTCCCCCTCCACAGTGGCCCCCTCGCTCACCTGTACACACCCATCCTCGTCCCCTCACTCACCTCTATGCACCCATCCTCCTCCCTCCTGTGGGCAGACCTGGGGCACGTGAGGCAGATGCCTGTGATGTCACTAGCAGGGAAGCAGTTGATTGTCTAGACTCTTTGGTGCTGAAGTTGACCGGTTGCACGCCTTTGTCTAGAATCTGGGGCAGCTGATTGGATCCTACAAGCAGACTGAAATTAGACTAATTCTGAACAGATTTCCGCTCTGTTAAGTTTGGCAAGCATTTCACCTGGACTGATGGTGCATGAAAAATGAAGTTTAGACTTTCAGACAGTTGTTTTTAACTGTAGCTTTTATATGGCCAGTGTTGCTAATGGGGGAGATACTGACAGGACGATGTCACAAGGAAAGCCCTTCAGATCTGGTGAGCTAACATGCTAAAAACACGTTTTTTATTTATTTTTATTTGTTTTTTTAAATATACAGTTGCCTACAAGAGACTTTTCACAAAGGACTGCCCCCCAAACAGGAAACACAATTGCCCCTGGGGAAAAAACACAAGAGAGAGAGACAGAGGGAGAGAAAGAGGAGGGGGGGGGGGGGGGGGGGGGGGGGGGGGAGATATGGAGAGAGACAGGGAGAGAGAGAGGAGATATGTAGTTCTGTGTTGAATGATATTTGAGTGAGCGAGTGAGTGAGTGAGCGAGCGAGCGGGCGGGTTAGTGTTTTACATTTTAAACCCTCTGCTTGTGGTAAAATAGGCTGCAGAAATGTTGCAAGCCTATTTTTTTCTGACCAGAGGATACACTTTCAGACCAGTGACCTTAGCTCTACCGGAACATAACACAAGATCTATTAAACCTCTGCCAAAAAAACATTGTTTGATGGACTGGATAAATTTTTTTTTAGCTTTCAGAGAACTCAAAGCTCACCTGCTCTAAAATTATCTGATTTGGTTTAATGCCAAAAGAGAATAAAGGTGCTTGTTATGCAAAAGCTACGTGCTGTGCTCTATGGTTCTTCTGTACAATATCTGGATCAGGAAACTTTGATGTCAGATTTAAAAAAGAAAATCATCTTGTAAATATTTTACCTGCATGAATAAATACAGGTACAGGAGACCTGCAAAGATAGGGAGTTTAAAGTTGTGGACTGACTGAACAGGGAATTAACCTGGAAGAAGCACAAGCGAGTACGCCTTTTCAAGCTCCTTAACCCATAACTCGTAGTATGTTCCAAGAAAGTTTGATCTGATCCAATGTTTGATGTCTCTTAAAAACCAGTTAACCTTATGTTTTGACACTATATGACTTTTCCTAATTTGTTGGGATACGCAATAAACATAATACTGTTTTCAAAAGTCCTGTACCAACTTTGTATACAAAGGTGTTGTGTGGGGTAACTGTATAAAATGAAAGAAAATAAGACATTTCTGCAGTGGTTCCATTCAGGACCTGGCCTTCCAGTTTCCATCTTTGAATATGCATTACACTTTAGAAGATAGTGTTCTTTTGAATGCTTGAATATTCTTATCGATCCGTGAATGTTCTGAAATTATTTGTAGTGTATGTTTTTTTTGTTCTGCACATGGACTGATTCAGTAAAGTGCAGCTGGCTTGGTTAGAAGGAGGCAAAACTCCAACATAATGTGCCTTAGTAAGGTGTTGGGCCACTACGAGCCGCCAGAACAGCTTCAATGCGCCTTGGCATAGATTCTACAAGTCTCTGGAACTCTACTGGTGGGATGGAACACCATTCTTCCAAAAAATATTCCCTCACTTGGTGTTTTGATGATGGTGGTGGAGAGCGCTGTCTAACACGTCGGTCCAAAATTCTCCATAGGTGTTCAATTGGGTTGAGATCTGGTGACTGTGAAGGCCATAGCATCTGATTCATATAATTTTCATACTCATCAAACCGTTCAGTGACCCCTTGTGCCCTGTAGATGGGGGCATCTTCCTGGAAGAGACCCAGGGGCGGATTGGGACTATAAATCTAACCGGGAGTTTCAAAACCTTGGCGGCCCAGCAACATTATTATTATTATTATTATTGTGTTATTGTGCTGCTGCTGCTGCTGTTGTTGTTGTTACACGATGACGAGAGCGTGCATGTAGGCCTAGTTGTACTCGCAATCAGACACACCCACGGTGGCATGAACGATACTTGCAATAACGGCCACGGGCCCACGGCAGGCACGAAACAACATATTGCGCTGAATGATCCACTTCCAACAACACAAAACTAAACACACATATAGCCTACTTTTGCAATTTGCAATAATAAATGCCACGGCGGGCACAAAAAAACAAGTGTGTCCTACCTTATTACATGCTCCTGACGAGCTGACATTTGGGTGTCTTTTAGCAAACCGGCTATCCCTGACTTGCTTGACCACAGGAGGAATGCATCAACACAACCTCCGTGTGCACTGCTTTTCTCGTGTTCCTCTATTCTAGTATGTACATGTTTCCAGTCCTTCATTCCAGTTACAAATGTGCTGTCGCTCTTGGAAAAGGCCAAACACACAGAGCAATAGAGGGCATGGTCTTTCTCACAGTATGTTAGCCACTTTCTGTTCATCCCATTCTTGCAGAAAAAAGTCCGGTTTACAAGCTTATTTTGAGAAGTTTGGCATGGCTGGTGTTTGAAAAAAAAATCAAGCTCATCTGAGCGAGGCTGCGAAAAGTGAGAAAAAGACGAGCTGCTGTGTGATACTGATTCGGTTACCTGCTCATCTGACTCCCTTTCGATTACTACGGCCAACACCTCGGCGCCGGTGTCAGCCTGCTCTGCTGGGCCTGGGGTAACTGGCTGCGGGGGGGTAACTGGCGGCCGCGGCGGTATCTCACTACTGGCACTGCTTGTTGTCGGCACTTCTTCCTCCTGCTCTCGATCTGTTACTAGCATGTGCTCCTCCTCACGCCGGTCCTCACCAATGCTAGCAGTAGCAGCTACAGCAGTTGGGTTTGGGGCCATTGCAGGGCCGAATAAATCGGTGATTTTAACGCATTTAGCAGCATCCGTTTCTAAAGCTTTCATTTTTTTAACTCTTATCTTTTCCGCCCCTCCTTTACGCTTTTTCTGATCCATTTTTTATGTGTGTTTGTGCTGACTTGCCGAGACTGGGAAGAATGATGGCGGCCGCTCTCACTCTCAGGGCAGAAACTGTTGTGATTGGTTTAGGCTACTGATGGCTTTTTTATTTTTTATTTTTATAAAATAAAATAAATCCTATGGGCTGCGTTGGGCTGCCTTGAGGGGCTGGAAAACTTACAAATGTGGGCCGGTAGGATTTGAAAAAAAAAAAAGGTTTTTTTTTTTTTTTTTTTTTTTTTAAATCCTACCAGCCTACCGGCCCACGCACAGCACCGGCCCACCGGGAAAACTCCCGGTGCTCCCGATGGCCAATCCGCCCCTGAAGAGACCACTTCCATCAGGATAGAAATGTTTCATCATAGGATAAAGGTGATCACTCAGAATAAATTTGTATTGATTTGCAGTGACCCTTCCCTCTAAAGGGACAACTGGACCCAAACCATGCCAGGAAAATGCCCCTCACTGTGGGGGTCAAGCGTTCAGGCCTGTACCGTTCTCTTGGTGTACGCCACACATGCACTCGCCCACTCCTCGAGAATGGTGAAGGATGACCCATCTGACCATATCACTTTTTTTCCACATCTCTGTAGGCCAGAGCCTATGGTTTTTGCACCACTGAACTCTCAAATGTGCATTTGTCTTTGTCTTGAGGGGGTTATGCACTGCAACCCTACTATAATATCCCTTCTCTATGTAGTTGTTGACGGACTGTTCTTGCTGACAGTCTGATCACGTCCTGCATTGACATTCTCAGTCACCTGAGGAAGAGTTGTTCTTCTGTTTTTCCTGACATCGACACCGGCATCGAATGTGCTCTTTCGACCACAATTTCCGACCCTATTTACATACATGTAAATGCAGATGTCAATTTAGTCACTGTTCCTATTGAAGCCAGTTGAGCAGTCTTTGTGGCTGAAGCTCCTGCTGTCCATGCCCCAATAATGACTCTTTCAAAGTCACTTAGATCTTTACCTCTTGCCATCTTGATCCAAAATCGAGGTCAACTGGGCCTGCTCAGCATTTTTATACATGCCGCAGAGCACGATAGGTTGTTAATTGCTTAGTTGTATCATGCAGTACACCTGTATGGAAGCATCTGCATTTTTTATGTTTCTCCACTCATTTATTCAGGTTTTTCCTTTAAATTGTCACCCATCTGTAGTTACTGTTTAACCCCGCCCCTCTTCTCCCATACACCAATCAACTACTCTTCTTTCCCCATACGCCATTTGACCCCAACCCTCTTCCTCTAATATACCATTTAACCCGACTCATTCTCCCAATATATAATTTAATGCCATTCCTCCTCCCCCTCCCCGTGCCTCTGTTTACATTACATTACAATTATTTGGCAGACGCTTTTATGCAAAGCGACGTACAATAAGTGCATATTGAAGGTCATTGACGCGACTACAAAGCAGATCCGACAAAGCACAACTTTCTCACAACGTAGAAGCTATCCCTAGTAATGAACATAGAGTATAGTACACAGTCAGCTATACATTCTGAACTATAAAATAGCAAAAAACAAAGTTAAATCGAAAACAAGCAAAAAAAACAGGAAGCAAGTACTATAGAATTGGCCCTAGATAGGTTAGCGCCACACCTCCTCCCCATACACTGTATAACCCCACCCACCTTACAATTTAAGTTTTTAAGTGATGTTTGTGTTTTTACAGATATGGCAAAATCGTGTCCACCAAAGCCATCCTGGACAAGACCACCAACAAGTGTAAAGGTGAGTGCCACGTTATGGGGCTGTGACAGCAGGCCTAAAACGCTGCATGTCGTGTGCATCTCTTGGGCCAGCAGGTGTGGTGTGATGTAACCGGCAACAACGTTACCTAACCAAACATCTGGCCCCTAACACTGTGTGTTTAGTGCGTGTGCACACGTGTATATATGTGTATGCCTGTGTGTCTGTATATATACACATATGTATGTGTGTGTCTTTTGCTCAAAAATCACCTTCCCTGCTTGCCTGTTTGGCCATGTGTGTAGGTCTGTCTTTCAGTAACTAAACCCCCTGTGTTCCCTGCAGGGTATAGGCAGTAACTAAACCCCCCACGTTTCCTGCAAGATATAGGCAGTAGCTAAACCCCCAGTGTTTCCTGCAGGGTATAGGCAGGAATTAGCCCCCCTGTGTTTCCTGCAGGGTATAGGCTTAGGCAGTAACTAAACCCCCTGTGTTTCCTGCAAGGTATAGGCTTAGGCAGTAACTAAACCCCCTGTGTTTCCTGCAGGGTATAGGCAGTAACTAAACCCCCATGTTTCCTGCAGGGTATAGGCTTTGGCAGTAACTAAACCCCCAGTGTTTCCTGCAGGGTATAGGTAGTAACTAAACCCCCTGTGTTTCCTGCAGGGTATAGGCAGTAACTAAACCCTCTGTGTTCCCTGCAGGTTATAGGCAGTAACTAAACCCCCAGTGTTTCCTGCAGGGTATAGGTAGTAACTAAACCCCCAATGTTTTCTGCAGGATATAGGCAGTAACTAATCCCCCTGTGTTTCTTGCATGGCATAGGGGGTAACTAATCCCCCTATTTATCTTGCGGGATATATGCAGTAACTAATCCCCCTGTGTTCCCTGCAGGGTATAGGCAGTAACTAAACCCCATGTATTTCATGCAGGGTATAGGCAGTAACTAATCCCCCTGTGCTTCCTGCAGTGTATAGGCATAAACTAATCCCCCTGCGTTTCTTGCAGGATGTAGGGGGTAACTAACCACCCCCCCCCTGTTTTTCCTTCAGGGTAGAGGCATTAACTAACCCCCCTGTTTTTCCTGCAGGGTATAGACAGTGACTAATCCCCCTGTGTTTCTTGCATGGCATAGGGGGTAACTAATCCCCTTGTTTTTCCTGCAGGGTATAGATAGTAACTAAACCCCCTGTGTTTCCTACAGGTTATGGTTTTGTCGACTTTGATAGTCCTTCTGCAGCGCAGAAAGCAGTGACCGCACTAAAGGCCAGTGGAGTCCAGGCTCAGATGGCCAAGGTAAGAGCTAAATTACACTCCACCTGTCTGCTGGTACACACATTGTAACACTCCACCTGTCTTCTGGTACACACATTGTAACACTCCACCTGTCTACTGGTACATATATTCTAACACTCCACCTTTCTACTGGTAAACATACTCTTTCACATACTTCTGTTCATCATCTGTGGTTTGAACTTGCAAAGTTCAGTTGAAGCCACTGCAAAAAAAAATCAGTTCAGATACATATGGGTTAAGAGCCTGCAATATGGCATCTGTTTACGGGCAGTAAATGTTTGCGATGCCTTGCTTGACCAGCTGTTGGACTTTGAAGTGTATAGTTTCTGCTAATTGGTTTGATGCATACAGATCCTTTCCAAAAAATTTGAATATCATGGAAAAGTTGTTTTTTTTCCATAATTCCATTCAAAAGGTGAAACTTTCATAGATTATAGATTCATTACACACAAAGTGAAATATTTCTAGCCTTTATTTGTTTCATTTTTCATAATTTTGGCTTACAGCTCCAGAAAACCCCCAAAACAGTATTTCAAGAAATTAGAATAGTGTGTCGAAAATCAGCATTTACTTCAGTTATTTCAGAGAATGAATGTTTTAGACTGAGTGTCACACTATCATCTAATTTACGCAAAACACCTGCAAAGTTTATCTCAGTTTGGTTCAGTATGGGGAAGACTGCAGACTTGACAATTGGCCAGAAGACCATCATTGACACCCTCCAGAAGATGGGCAAGCCACAAAAGGTCATCGCTAAGGAGGCTGGCTGTTCACAGAGTGCAGTGTCCAAGCATATCAATAGAACGTTTAGTGGAAGGGAAAAATGTGGCAGGAGAAGGTGCACAAGCAAAAGAGATGACCGTAGGCTTCAGCGGATTGTCAAGCAAAGACGATTCCAAAATTTGGCGGAGATGCAGAGGGAGTGGACTGAGGCTGGAGTCAGTGCTTCAAAAACCACCACGTACAGACGTATCCGGGACATGGGCTACAACTGTCGGATTCCTCGAGTCAAGCCACTCCACTCATTCTCTGTCGCTCGGCAGTGATTTCTCTCACCTGTTTTGAGTTTCCTGTCGGCTATATAAGCTCAGGGTTTCCGCTTTCCTGTGCTTCGATATTGTCTTTGCAATTTGACATCGAAGTCGGTAAGGTATAGGATTGCTGTAGGTAACAGGTTCTATTTCTATTTTGTTTCTTTCGCCCTTTTTACACAGGCTTTGTTTTGTTTTTCTCTGACGCTTCTTGTGTGAGAGTGTGAGGTTCTTTTGTTGTTTGATTACTCGCTATTGCCGAGTTTGCCCTCTTTTGGGTTGTTTTTGTGTTGGCTTACGCCGGGAGGTTTTCATTCCCATTGTTTTAAATTATATTCCCTCCTACTGTGGAGCTGTCCACTTTGTGGTGTATTTCTTACGATATACACTTTTAGGTCCCTTGGTTGTTGCACTTGGTTCTCCGAACCTTACACTCCCCCCTTACAAAAATAGTAAAAACTGGAGCAAGGTAAGGACAGGGCAATTAAAAGTAAAATATAGATAACCTAAAATTACAATAAAGCAAAAAAAGATAAAAAAACTATTTAAAAAAATTGGTAATGTAGTGAATAGTGATTAAATAAAAGCTAGCCTGTAAAAATTAGTTTTTAAAAGTGATTTAAAAGAAGACAGATTTTTGGCTAGCCTGATCTACTCGGACAGGTTGTTCCAGAGTCTCGGGACTATAACGTAATAATAGTAGTTAATACTGCATGCTAGAAAATACAACTTCAGTACATGCTGAAAAGTTATTGGTGTTGGGGACATGCCTCTATACCATCCTTATGATATAGAGGCAATGGTGTCATTTTAGTATAATAAATTAAGTCTCATGAAGTTTTGTATACCATTCTCAAAAGAGAATATAACAACTAAAATGGGCAACTTCAATTAATAATTACATTATCAATAAAATTACACATTAATAGTTAATCTTAACAAAATCACAATATTATATACTCCGTTGATACCAAATTAATATAAATGATTCAGCTAAGAGGTGAAGGAATTCCTGCGATTAGCAGTTGCTGACTCAACAAGAGCAACATTAATACAGACAATCTTGGAAAATGTAATAAAGTTTATTTAACACAAAGTACCAAGAAGAGCAAAGCACGATTCACTAAAATAATGTACAACAAATTATGCGCGAGTGCATGTGTGTGTGTGTGTATGTGTGTTAACGTTGGGCGCACATGTGCGTAAACGTGGGGGGTTGCGCAGCTTTCTGTGCATGCCTCGGACACGTGTTCAGAGAGAACAAAGAAACTAACAGGGAGGGAGGTTTTAAACTAGCTGGAGCTAGTTAACAATGGCGCATGAACTGTAGGAAACAGACAAAGGATAACCGTAAGGTTACCGGTGCATGTGCGTCGAGATCAGCATGCAGTGTTATGACTGGTTAATGTTTAAGATAGATCAGCATGCAGTGTTATGACTGGTTAGTGTTTAAGATAGATCACATGCAAGATCTTTTCTGTGCGTGATATATATTAAAACTAATGCAGCGCGGTGGATGGCTTAGAGCATCCAAAAGAAAATAACACAAAATATTTACCACTTAACCATTCAATAGCAGTTACATACATCCAGTCGCAAAAATGTTGCGGTTGCTACCTGATATGCTATGCCCAGTGCTCCAGTCTTACTTGAGTCCTTTGAACTGTTTCTTCCGTCTTCGGATTGCGAGTTCACAGGGTTGAGGTGGACAGAGGAAGCCGGTCGGACCCATCTCTCCAGTGTGGAAATCACAACTGGGACAATGTCCTACATCACTTGCAATGTGGAGGAGGGGTTTCCAGTGGAATGTATGGAATTGTAGTTCTATTGACCCTACAATGGGTAGGATTATGGTAGGGATTTTGCCAAGCATATGTGTACTTGCCAGCCAATCAGATTAGTTATGAATCCAATTTGGTACACAGATAGATTGTTAGGATTTGTTTTCACAGATGTGTAGAGAGTGAATGCGTTACCTGTGAGTGTGAGTAACCTGGCTTTTCATTTAGATTTTTGTGTTTTTGGTAGAGAGCGGTAAGAAATGGGTCAGTGGCACTGGGCTGATTGAAAGTGATCTCACAGAGGACTTCCTGTGGAGATGTGTGTGGTCATGGCTCTGTTTCCCTGACCTTTAACCCCCCCCCCCCCCCCCCCCCCCTCCCCACATACAAACACACACACACACACACACACACACAGGATGCACAACATGTTTCTAGAAAGGAGGGACATCCCCTGAGGGGTTCAGCTGAAGCACAGCCACACTGCTCTCCTCTGTCTCCTTCCCTGCTTTTTTTCCTTCTTTCTGGTTTCTCTCTCTCCCTCACTCTCTCCCTTTCTCTCTCTGTCTGACAGCTTATCTGGTTTCATATCTGACTGCAGGCAGTCAGTCAGTCACGTAATTTTGCTTTTATGTTGATATAGAGAATGCAGCAGATTCCTTTATATCACCCTCAAATCTTTAAAGAAACATTTCACATTTCTTTCTTAACTAAATTAATTAGTTTTTAATGTTTTGTAAAAAAGGATTTATGGCAATTTAATGTCAATTAAGTAATTGCTCCACAAACCTAAATAAGAAGGAATACATTTTTTTATTGTTCCATTTAATTTTTGTGCAAACTCTATAAACAGAAATGGTACTTAAATGGCACATTCTTATTAATATTATAATATAATGTAATTTCTTGGGGGGAATCTGCCTTTATATATTTTATCCCAAATGTTGCCTTTCTGATAGCCCAAGTAATGCCCTAGTGGTATGAACCTCCCAGCTTGAGGAAACCAAGTTGTTAATGATCAAAGACCCCCACACATTCATACCCAGCAACTGGATTGAAGCCCTGTAAACCCTGGACGCCCACCTGCTGCTGTCCGTCCTGTTCTACTCAGAATACCACACAGTTAATGGATTCTTAAGCACATGAAAAAACAATACAGTTACAATTAAAAGCCATTTTAAAATGGAGACTAAATACCCCCCTTCTGAAGTAACACTCCAAGTGGTACAAGCACCTCCCCATTTTGGGGAAACTAAATATTCAGTGGGACCACGGTGCATAAACACCCCAGAGCTTCATGTTAATAACCCCTTCCCCACCCTCCTTGTGTCCTAGCAACAGGAGCAGGACCCCACAAACCTGTACATTTCCAATCTGCCGCTCTCCATGGATGAGCACGAGTTGGAGGCCATGCTGAAGCCCTTCAGCCAGGTCATCTCCACCCGCGTGCTGCGGGATAGCAACGGAACCAGCCGCGGCGTGGGATTCGCCAGGTAAACCCCTTCGCACTGTGCTGCCCCCTGGTGGCAGCGGCAGCCAGCGCAGACAGGGGCTCGCAATAGAATCCTCAAAACACTCTGTTAGAAAAATCAGGAATCAAGAGCTCAGAATCAGATGGTCCTGTGTAATTTAGATAGAGGATGTAATTTTATGAATCCAAAACAACTTGTATTTCTATGTATATTTCTATGTAATTTTGCATGGAAATTGTGGATGGCTGGACTCCTTGTAAAAATAAAAATGAAGATGCATAGTGGCCTTTCCTCATCGAGGCAACAGAAAGGTTTTTGAGATGTCAGGCTTTTTAATGTTCAAATTTGGACAAGAATGTGTATGGTTAGTGTGGAGGCAACCCAGGTCCTGGAGTACGAGTGAAATTTCTGGTTTTTCTTCCATCTGAGTTTGATCGCAAGAGTTTGATGGATTATTAAGTAGCCTGAGCCTTAATATGCATTCATATTCATTCTGAATGCTGAAATGCTGAGTACCTCCAGCACATGGTCACCTGTTTAGCGTAATAATTGATGTAATTATGCAGGAACATCTCTGGCACTCCAGGGCCCCTGCTGTAGTGTAAAGACTTAAGACTTAAGGTTATTATGGTGGTGACAGAACCCTGTGATTCTAAGATCTTGAAACCCTCTGAATTCAGAAGCGTGGGGTAATACAGAAGGGACTGAGGTGACGGTGCTCTGCTAAACCCCTCTGACAGGAATTAACTTCTGAACTGCTTAATGGGAGAGTGCAGACACACTTTATGATGTCCCAGAGTTATAACAGCCCCCAATTAACTGCCTTCGCAGGATGGAGTCCACAGAGAAATGTGAAGCCATAATTCAGCATTTTAACGGCAAATACATCAAGACTCCGCCCGGAGTACCAGGCAAGACACCTTTTAAAATCTGTTTTAACTGCAACCTTTTTTTCTTGTATCTGTGACAACTTCCTGGCTGGATGGTTTAATCCAGCTGATTTGAGATGAGTCATGGCTGTTGTTCCTTGTTTATTTCACTGCTGGATGGTTTCATCTGAGATCAGACATGGCTGGCTGTTGTTCCCTGGAACGTTCTGGGTTCTGTACCCTGACGCACACACGTGTCCCCACAGTGCCCACGGAACCCTTGCTATGCAAGTTTGCGGACGGGGGGCAGAAGAAGAGGCAGAATCAGGGGAAGTACCTGCAGAACGGAAGGCCCTGGACCAGGGACGGGGACACGGTCAGTGACTGAGACATGGGCTGTGTTCGGAATCGCTCCCTATTCACTCCCTCCCTATACACTACTTAGGGAATCTACATAGGGCACTAGATAGGGATTCACTGCTGGAAAAGGAGGAGGTGATTTCGGACACTACATAGTCTGAATAGGTTACTTAGCAACGCGCAACGCTTGCGTGACAGCGGTCACTGGCTTGGTGAGAAAGCATGCAAGAAACGGTAAAAAAGTTTTCTTTTTAAATTTTGAACAAGGGTTTTGTTGTCTCATTGTAGGTAGATAGGTAAGTTAGGTAACTAGTTAGCTAGCTAGCTAATTACGTTGCATTTTCTATTAAACAGTAATAATTGTTAAATTAAAAAAATAGCTAACACTTTGTAATATATTTAATCTACCGCGCTTATTTATATTTCGGTTATAAAGCTGATTAAACTGATTTAATATAGGCTACAAGATGAAACTTGCATTTATATTTTCATTTGTAGACCAGTGCAGACTCAGCCATTGCCATCTTGACAAAAAAAATATCTCCGGTCATGTAGTGTACATCGTTTGTACCCTACATTTTGTGGTGCATTGTGGGGGATATTGAGAGGACTATTTAGGGTGTCAAATTGACATTTTGAATTTTGTACACCCTACAAAATGGCCGATACCCTAAATAGTGCACTATATAGTGAATAGGGAGCGATTCCGAACACAGCCATGGGCATGTCTGTGTGGCCCCTGATTGGCTCTCAGTTTGGTCTTTATGACCTCACAATGTGGTCCAGTGGCCAGAACCCAGCATTGATAATGACAGTACCTGAGTAAGTGGGAACATGACGTAGACCTGTGGTTAAAGACATTTCCAGCTCTTTTGTGTCTCTCACTCTACAGAATTTATTTATTTTTCCCTAAAGGGGAGAAGAAAACTAGGAGCTCAGTTGACGCCAATGTTTTCAGGGTTCACTTCATTTCAGTAAGCTTCAGCTCAGCAGCCGCTGAAATTAATAAAACATCTTCCATGAGGAATGAATATTGTAAAAATTCTTGTACTGAACATTTACTGAAGTATGTTGCTCTTAAACCATTTGAAAAGGTTTTAATAAGGTGAGGTTGAAGTTTGACTGGTAACATGGTTATTAAAGTTTTGTCGTTTCCATTCATTTTTATTTCTGCAAAAACATATGGAATTTACAATTTCATTCCCAATTCTGTTTAGTTTCAGTTGAAAGCCTTTTGTGCTTTTAATTTATTTTTTAATTTGATTTGGACATACAAATGTTTATATAATTAGATTCATAAATAAATTTTTGTTTAAGGGGAATATCGTGCCAGGGTTTTTGGCTATTATTTTTATATTTTTGTTATCAGATATTAAAAGAGACAGGCTCTTGTTAGAAATTCTGTGTGTAATGGAAGTTTTACAGTATAAATACTATACCGTAAAATCACATTTTGTATTTTAATTTGCTCAAATGAATAACATTTTTTGTAAACATTTTTTTCACATTAAAAATAACAGCAACCTCATCTTACTTTTATATCAGTTTACGAATGTTTTTCACGGGTAGTTTTAATTTGCAGTAATAGCCTTGCTTACAGGGATACTTTAAAATGAGGACTGAGATATGAATCTCCAGATGGGTTTATGAGACCACAGCAACTCAGCACACTGCAGCCCTTTCTAATGGCTGACATTGTGCTGCCCAGGCAGTGTGTGCAGACTAAAGTCTTATCAGTGATCTGTGTGTGTGTGTGTGTGTGTGTGTGTGTGTGTGTGTGTGTGTGTGTGTGTGTGTATGTCTGTTCACAGGGAGGTGTGACGCTAACGTACGACCCCACAACGGCCCTGCAGAACGGGTGAGTCCGTGCCCTGGTGAGATAAAAATCACAAAAATCTGGGTGTCGGGCCAAACCCCACGGAAAGGGCTCAGGCGGGGGGGAGGGTGCAAGGTGTTGTGTCATACCCCAGGGGAATGGCTCGGGGAGGTTTGGGGTCACGCCCCAGGGGAGGGCTTTCGGTTGAGGCGCATGTAAAATAAGTATCATAACCCAGCCTTGTCAGGGCGTTTGGCCAGCTGCGCACTTGTGTCCCACTGAATCTTCTGTTGTAATTTCTCTTTTTTCCTGAAAAGCTTAAAATAAATTCCAGGGTCCAGCGGGGTCATACACATGACAGATTACCACTGCAGAGCAAACAAGCTGTTCATTTACAGGACAAACCCATGCTTCTCTTATGATGGCTTTACTCATGTGCGTGCGTGTGTGTATGTGTGTGTGTCTGTTTGTGTGCGTGTGCATGCGTGTGTGTGTGTGTCTGTGGTGCGTGTGTGTATGTATAGGTTTTACTCCTCTCCGTATAGCATCGCTCCTAACCGGATGATCGCTCAGACGTCACTCTCTCCCTACATGCATTCTCCCGTTTCGTCCTACCAGGTGAGTACACCACCCTAAACCCTAACCCCTGTATAGTGGGACAGTAGGGGGAGAGGTGTGTTGGTTGTTGGTTTACAGCCTGTTTTGCTCACTTGCGCCCCCTGCTGCAGGTGCACAGCCCCTCCTGGATGCATCACCAGTCGTACCTCATGCAGCCAGCGGTGAGTTTGGCCACAGGCCCCCCCCACCTGCCCTACGTCTCCGCCACCCCCCTCCCTCCGCACACTTATCTCTGTCTGCCTGTCGTTAATAAATCTGTGTGTGTGTGTGTGTGTGTGTGTGTCTGCATGTCTGTTTGTGTACAGAGGTAAGGCAAAGCTTATCTGTTAAATATGTCTGGCCGTGTAGGCTATATTATGTGTGTGTGTGTGTGCGTGTGCCTACCAATGCTAAGGTAATTTGTTCATCTGTCTTTGCATTCCATTGTGAGCTTATAACATTATCTGTGCATCTTAGCGTAGGACATTACATTTGAACCACACTGTAGTGATCTGTCTGCATTTTCTCCTGCTGACCTGTGACCATCTGTGTTTCTGTCTGCATGTCTGTCTGTGCATTTGGATGTTATTTGTGTTCATGTGATTATGTGCTCACCTGTGTTTGTCTGTTTATGGTACATTTTATCTGGCTTTGCGCTTATCTGTGTGTGTGTCTGTGTGTGTGTGTGTGTGTGTGTGTGTGTGTGTGTGTGTGTTCACACAGGGTACTGTCCTGACCCCCACGTTGGACCACACCATGTCCATCCAGCCCACCTCCATGATGGGGACCCCTCACACAGCAGCTCAGCCACCTCTCTATGGGCAGCACCGGCACGGTCAGTCTCCACTCACACTGTCCACAAAACACACACACACACACACACACACTCTAAAATACACACATACACGCACTCACATACACACATACATACACACACACTCACTCATATACCCATACACACACACACACACACTCACACATTCCCTGCTTAGTAGTGGGCATACACAAACTGCCTACATCACAATGAATTGACTAGTAGCTGTGTTTCTGAACCATTAGTCCCTGGGTGAAATTGTGTAGTACGTTTCATGCAGTACTGCTTATGTTCCTGGGAAAGAACACCACTAATGTCCCTGCACCTCTAATGGTCCTCTACCCTCTGCCCCCCTTCTCTGCTGCAGTACATGCCGGCCAACACAACTATGCAAGGGACCTACATCCCCCAGTACACCCCAGTGCCTGCCAGCGTCGCTGTGGAGGTAAGACTCCCAAAACCACCTCCACCACCACGGCAGCACAGCTCAGACTGCAGCCAATCACAGAACCCCTCAGACTGCTGCCAATCACAGTTCAGTTCAAACGGCAGCCAATTTCAGCAGAGCTCTGACTGCAGCCAATCACAGCACAGCTTGGACTGTGGATATCTTCAGAGCATGGCTGGCCCCAGTGTGCAGCTGGGTTCTGTCATACTGGGCGGACTCGTTTTGCAAGCGGGAGGCCTACTGACCATGACCGAATGGGCGTTTTCTGTACTCGTTTTGCACACAAAGAGGCCACCGGGCATCACCACTTTGCCCGCTAAAAACATAAGGTGAAAGTCGGCGAAGCACGTGTGAATGAAGTCAAACACCACTGAATGGATCCAAATGAGCCACGCTAGCTTTTGGATCTTTTGATTTGCTTATGATGCAGCTGACGATTAGGGCGCCCGTTTATACTCGATTCCAGCAGTGAGCTCCTCCCTCACCACGTGATAGCCCGTGATGGTCAAAACGAGTCCACCCACTGCCAGTAGGTGACACAGTAGGGGACGTGTTCACTGGCTTAAAGGGGTTCCTCTCAGGCAAACTGGGATGCCATTGGTTAAAGTCACTCTTGCTTCCTGTGTGTAGGAAAGCAGCGGACAGCCCCAGCAGCAGGTTGCCATGGAGACGCCCTCTGAACACACGGCCTACTACCAGCACAGCAAATGAAGCAGAGGTGTGTGGGCATGCTTGTGTCAGGGGGGGTTAAACGCGTGAACCATCTGAATGACCTAATTATTGGGAAAATTCTTTCCCTGAAATGACACATCATCCGAATCTGGGTCCACATTTGTCAGTCACTTCCTGTTTTTGTTTCTTCCTTAGCTCCTCCCACCAGAAAGTGCATCTCTGAGGAGACTGGCGGTAGTGAATGAGGACGACCGTGGCTCCACACGTCTCTGTCTGCAATCTCATGGTGGACTTTACAGGGAAGACAAAAGGAACAGGTTTCTTTTTAAAACAAAATTTCTTTTTCGCTACAGAAGTTTTTAAAAAAATATTACTCAAGTGTCAAGCAACCAAGGAGGGGATGGGGCAGGGGGGTTGGGGGTTGGAGGATGGGCGGGAGTGGGGGGGGCGGGGGGGGGGGTGGTTAGGGGCTGTTTCTGCAAAAGAGAAAAAGAGAATTCCTCTATTTTAATAACAGAAAACAAATGGAACCAATTAAGGAAAAAGACAAAAAAAAAAAAAGACAAAAGCGTTATTTTTGTGCACGTAATATAAAAATCATTTTGGAGAGCCAGAATGAAATAAGGAAAAGAAAGTTACAACACAATGTGTCGTTTTAAGTTTAGATTTGTCTCTTTTAAAAAAAATATGCTTTCATTTTTGTTTTAAGTCATGTCTGTTTTTAAAAAAATGTTTTATCAGCTACAGTCAGACAATTTTTGTACAGATTCACAAATTCACTGATCAATGCATTTTGTCTAATTTTTCAACGTCTGAAGTTTTTTTTAATGTACTTATAAAGAATATATTAAAAGAAAAAACAACAAACCGCTTAAAACTACAACTCCCAACCAGGTCCAAATGAACACAGTGCAGCTTCAAAATTGCAGGCATCACCACAGCTAGAGATTAACAATAGCAATAGCCTTTGGAAAACATCAGCTTCCTGGATATTAAGACAATATATCACTCTCATAATTTAACCCTCAAATACACCAAGAGTATTTTTATAAAGAGCAAAAGACAATCAAAAATATTTTAGTATGTATATGCTGTCATAGTGGAAAAATGTGGAAACAAACATTTTACAGATAGTATTATTTAACTTATTCATCTATTGAATAAAATATTTAAATACTTTACATTAATATAAAACAGTTGACTTGCTCTCTGGATAAAGAGCTATATTTGATCGAAGGTTTTAGATTTGTTTTATATCTTCTGAAAATGAATCACAGGAAAGATGTAGCAGCTGATTGTAACACCATACAGATTGGTGTTTATAAAGTCCAAAACAGCTGTAGTCAAACTTCAATCTGACATTAAATTGCTTTAGAAAAATAAATAGGTGAACAAAATGTTTTACAGGTTTCAAATGAAAATGTAATGAAGCGCAAGCTATTGTCAGCCATCTTAAGGAAAATGACACTCTGCAGGCCTCATTGTAGGTAGGCTACAGAACTTCCAAAGTAAACGGTAATGGTAGGAACCTGGAGCTTAAACAATTACCTTCGGGAACTCCTTGGGTGGAAAATCGTGCCATTCTTCCCCATTTTGTAACCAGAAACACAATTGGGTCATTTATAAGCCAGAGTTTATATGAAATTTGACCATCTTACCTAACAGAAAGGAAAATTGTAAATACCGGCTATTAGGTTTTCATTAATATACAAGTGGTCGGAAATTATATTTAATTTACAGATAAGCTTGGGTGTTCTATTCTTTTAAGTCACCTTGCTGTAAACTACAGTGCCTATTGGGAAACTGTCCAGCGTTCGTTTTATCGTGGAAACACTTCAGCTTTTGCTGTGTGGTTTTGCTGAAGTGAAGGCCCTGGGCAGCGGCTCCGCGAGGCCGTGGGAACGGCGCACAGGTGGTTTTAAGCGGGTTCGTTGCCACAGGTGATCACGTGATATGGTGCATTTCACTCTCGCTAACAAATGAGCGAGAATAGTCGGTCGTTTTCCCGACAATGATACAAAAATGTTGGAAATAGTGCTAGAGTACATTCGAAGTATGTAGCTATTTGTGTAAATTTGGTGTAACTAAAATGCAAAGACGTTACGAAATTGAAATTCTTTTTGTTGGGGAGAATGGAATCGGACAATGTCTGCTAGACACGGAGATTCTATAAAAAAAAAAAAAAGTTTTTTTTTTGCTTTCAAAATGCTGCTTTTTCTTTGTGTTTATATCTTTCTTTTTTCAAAGAAATTATTTTATTGTTCTTTTGGGGATTCAAATTCACTTGAAACCTTTTTATATATTTGTGTTTGTCATTTTGTTGAGAGATTTTTTTTAAGGAAAGTTTCCTTTAGTATAGATTTTTGGTATGGAAAACTACATGGGACTGTAAACAATGACTTTTACTGAAGATTCACAGGAAATTTTATTCTTTGGAGTCCAAGTTTGTCAATGGTCCATGCAGTCCACAGAATTATTTTTTCATTCATTCATTCTTTTTTTTTTACTGTGCATCAAGCTGTTCATATGTCCTTCATAGTTTTTCAGTTATTTAAAAAAAACCTGATTATGTAGAGATGATTTGCTCTTTCCCAAACTATGGCACTTGCCAATGCAGCAAAAGAGCGGATCAGTCACAAACAGATAAAACACATCCATTCCTGTCAATGCTGGCAGTACAGCAAAGCATCATGCCATTGGCCAGCATTCACTGTCACTGTCAACCAGACATTGGGCCTAGCTGATCATCTGTAGCCCAAAATGTAAGGAATATTTACTACACGTGACAACCTGTGTGCATTTTAAGGTTTTGAGTGAAAAAAAACTTTATGATCGGTATATTTACAGACCGAACAAGCTCTTGGGCTGGATACTGATCGTTTGATAAATAAGGTATGCAGTATATCAAATTTAAATGCAATATTACAATAACACCTGCTCAAATGTGGTTGGGAAAAGAAGTCCACATACTTCCAAACAGATTTTCTCCACTTTTCTTCAGGATGGTGCATTATGCAGGATTTCTAGCCTTGCTGTCACAATCAAATAAGTCTCCTCCTCCATCCTCAATCAAATAAGTCTCCTCCTCCATCCTCAATCAAATAAGTCTCCTCCTCCATCCTCAACCAAATAAGTCTCCTCCTCCATCCTCAACCAAATAAGTCTCCTCCTCCATCCTCAACCCCGCCCACTCACCTCCACTGCGAGCAAGAAACACCCTTGAGCGCAGCAAGCAAAATGTCAAGCGAAGATAAAATGAAAATAACATTTTAGCAGCATGTATTGTTCTATATGGATGGTAACAGTAATGATGCTTTGTTATAACGTTCATTACACTATGAGTACACCTTGTAGGAACATTGTTACTGTATCGGTAGCTATAGCATTTTGCTTGCACTAGTGCAGTTGCAGCTATCTTGTGGT